>OMLM01003309.1:85356-105162 GCA_900302695.1 Helostoma temminkii | reverse complement strand
AACTCTACACACTGTCCACAGAGGCCAGTGTAGCTTGTTTAGGCTAACAAAGTGACAGCTAATAACATGAACTGGGTTCTGCTTATAATGTCACTACGTAGTCAGTGTGTGTGTGTGTGTGCACGTGTCTGCCCGTTAACTTAGGTCTCAGTGGGTGGTTTTTCCCAATATCTGCCATTAAATAGTTTATTATCTAGTCATTTATTTTTTATTTAGCATTTCATTGAAATTGGTATAGAAGAAGAGCATCTCAAAACTTCCGGGACAGTATTGGGCACAATACCTGATACCAGTATCAGGTCCAGTACTATAATCATACTTGTAAAACTTCCTCCATACCACTGATCTTGCTAATCATGTGTTGGCTCAGTGGGTAGGTGGAGACGGTAAAAAGTAAAAAGTAAAGCAGACTGTAGACTGAAGTAATTTGGTAAAACATTTAAAAGATGAACATAACAAACAGTACACATTTGCTAATGCCAGTGGCAGGAGCAACCACTACTGCATCAAACACTGGAGAAAAGAGACAACCCTCTGGCTGTTCAAATTACAGCAGCTCTTAGTCAGTATATTGCCCAGGATGACCAGCCTTTGTAAGTTGTTGTATATAGCATGCTGGAGCCCAGTCATTCCCAGCCTTCATCACATCGTCGACACTGTCTTACCGAAGCTACATGACTTGGTGAAAAAACATATTCACAGCCTGTTGCAGGATGTTACATCCGCTTCGCCACTGATATTTAGACCAGCAATGTATCCTCACTGTCTCTCATTGGTTTAACAGCACAGTGGGCTGATAAGCATTTTGCTCTTGAGTTAATTATATTACAAGCAAAATTATTATTGAGGGTTTGCTGGGTATTTCAGTCGAGTAGTGCTGTGCTGTAGCCACTTACTGAAAGACAGGTTGGCATAGCCATTTCTAAGGCAACAGATACTGTGCTGGAAAATTCAGTGCAGAGTTGTATAGTGTTAGTCAACTAAGTAATGTGTTACAATTATTCCTTAGCAGCAAAAAGGTCTGCTGTAGCTGTTGGCTTTATACAGCCCAAAAACAACAGCAGAATTCCCTCACTGAAACAACCACTATATTCATTTGAGACCAGATACAATTCACACAAGTATTCAAAGGGTGAGTGACTGCTATCCCCTTTGCAGAAAACACAACGCACACAAAGACAAACATGAAAAATACTTATTTCCTCTGGGTGGAAACACATTTTGGTGTGGAAGTGAGGCCTGAGACATATTACGTTCAGTTTTGTTTGGCCCTGCTTTTTATACATGACCTTTTCCGACTAAACAAAACATCACCATTTCCAGGAAGCGCTATTCTTTGCCACAGAGTGTGAATATTTACAAGATATATCAGGACTATGATGGAGTGATTATGTCCCAGTGTCCCATTTCCAATTACCATACCTGTATTCAGCAGGCAAAGGTCTGTGTTTTTTTTTCCTAGAAACATCAACATTTTCACTACAGTCTAAACAAACACAAAAATATGAAATATTTTATTACCTTTTTACAATGTTTGAGACCCAGTTTTTTCATCCAATTAAACAGTTTTGTGTTTAACTGAATAAAAACTGTATTTATTAGACAAGGTTCAATCCAACGCATGGGAATGGATAAAAACTGGTGTAACAGGTACCATCTTCACATTGTCACTTGGTATTAGGTGCTTTTGAAGAATTAAAACAGGCATTTTATAAATTACGTCTGTTTTTAGGTTGAGAGAATATGAATTAAAATATGTGAAATTTACCATATGCTTATTTACCCGACTTGAGGTTATATGGGACTTTGCCCGATGAGGTTGGCTCTCTTGGTCATAACTACTCATTTTTAAGAGCGTAAAGAGCTTTCAGAAGATGAGCCATTGACTCCCTATTGCCTCATTGCATTGCCACATCACACGAGTAAGAAAGTCATGCAGCAAAGATAATCCACTTTCATGGGCCAGCAAAAGCATCTGGATCACAAAATACAATTGAAAAAGAAGAGTGCTAAAACCTCAGATGCATAGCGCATTTACACAACTAAAACATTTGCTGACGTGCCTATGGGCAAACAAAAAAAGAAGAGAGTAAACATACTTTCTTCTCCTGACTTATAAACATCATTCTCCCTCTATGACTATTTTCAATCCATTCACATCTCCTCTACATACTCTCATGTTCACATGTTCCCTTTAAAGCTCCCGACTGATAAACAGCACTCATCCAGAGGGACTCCATGTTATAATGTTGTTGAGCAGAGCATGTCATCCAGCAGACATCTTTATATGTTATCAGCCTTTATCTAACTCCCTGGGTACTGAGCTGTCATTTCCCCTCAAAAAAGACTGAACTGAAAGGCTGGCACAACGCAGACACATGTATGCAGATGGGGACAATACTGTGTCGGAGCACACCGAGCGAAATTACACTTACAAAACATGATGAGATAGTGTGTTGTAAAATACATACAAGACAATGAACAGTTCACACTACGCCTTGCTGTAAGTTTATTATATGTAGTTTGAAAAACCCAGCAATTGTGGGTAAACAAAGTGTTATGTGAGACTTTTTCGTTGAAGCAAAACACAAAATAAAACAAAACAAAAAAACCTTTGTGTGGAGATCTCTCATTCTAGTGGCATGAAATTAAAATGAATAGCACAGGAACAATAGACAAAGTCTCTCGCAGTTTTTCTTTCAGAAGACATCCTTGTTTCATCCTGTGCTACTTTCCATCTGTCACAATGCAAAAGATCCAGGCTAGCTGCAGCCATCTGAACCTTTTCTTAACCTTTGTTGAAATGATAGAGAAATAGAACTGTGTGTAAATTTTTTCTGCACTATATTCTTTGTCTATTGACAGAAAGAAATCATTTTTGTGAGTGTGCATCTAGCACCAGGGCACTACATTAACAGTGTGGTGACCTGAGGATGAGCCGTCTGGATCTGCCACATCCACTTTTGCTTGAAGTAATTAGATAAGACACTTAATGACAACACATTCAATAGATGAGATGGGAAGCACATGGACACTGTGTGCAGTCTTCCCTTTGTGCCTGCCTATCTGTTACCACTTTCACAAAATGCCCGTGTCACATGAAACACACAAGAGGCTATTAAATGTTTGTCAACTTCCCTCTCTTATCTCCGGCTCCCAGTGCAGTAGCAGGTCTAATAAAAGACGAGCTCAAAAGCCACAACTTTAAACTATAAATGCACAAATTAGCCTAAAATTGCCAAACTGCACCAACATAAATGCAAACCACAGATTTTGATCCTCTGTGCTTCAAAGTGCGATAAATGAGGAAGTCACATCTGGGGATCAGATTGCTGATTTTATCATATAACCATTTGCCTTTGCTGTGAGGGCAGTAAATCACCCCTGATTGGATCTCATATGCAGCATATGTTTACAGACTGCAAACCCAAACCCCTAAACGCATAATATAAAAAGAAATGCTCCATATATTTGAGCAATCAATGTATAGGGGACAGAGGCTGCCCCTATGTACTGTATGAATACGTTTCCTGCTATTAAATAGGATACTAAATAAGCACTCTGAATTGATGAAAACTAATTATGAAATGTTTTCGGCACTACACTGCACACAATGATGTGGAACATAAAGGTAACTGGATCAGGATAATGATTTCTATATGAGAGTTATGAAATTGTCAGCATTTGCATTTCTATTTCTGTCTCCTCTCAGGCATGTTTCCATGATGGTCATGGATTAACAGCTTCAGTAAAACATTACCTCATCAAGTCGGAAGGGCAAGTCACACAAATAACGTTATATCCAGGGTGGAGGGTCATATGATACTGTCAGTGGGGAAAAGCTCAGTCATATTCTCTGCCAAATAGGCTTTCTCAAATCATACCTCTTTCTGAATTTCATTACATTTCCTATTCTGGGAAAGATGGAGAGGGCTGAAATACATACAGGCAGGATTAACTAAATTTTCTCATAATGTCTTGTGACATAAACAATGGGTCCAGCTAGTCCCATATTGAGTGTATAATTACCAATATATTATTTACACCACATTTAATTCTACAGTGGTATTTGGAGGTTTGTGAATGTGAATGTCTCTGCATAAACAATTCCAAAAAAAGTTGAGACGCTGTGTAAAAGCTGCATAAAAACAAGATACAGTTTTATTCTATTCACAATGGTACATAGAAAACATATTGAATATTTAAACTGGGAAATGTACCATTTTAAACCACAAATTGAGGTAATTTAGAAATTGACAGGATTAACCAGTCCTCAAAAAATTAGGACAGGGCCATGTTTACCACAGTGTAGCATCCTCTCTTCTTTTAATAAACATCTGGGAACTGAGGAGTTTTGAGAGAGGAATATGGTCACATTCATACCTAATATAGAATTCTAACTGCTGAAATGTCCTGGCCCTCCTTTTTGCATTTTGCGTTGTAAGATGTGCTGCTATTTTAATTTGGTGAAAGGTCTGGACTGCAGACAGGCCAGTTCAGCACCTGGAATCTTCAACTATGAAACCATGCTGTTGTCATAGATGCAGTATGTGGTTTAGCATTGTCCTGCTCAAAATATACAAGACCTTCTCTGAAAAAGATGTTGTCTGGATGGGAGCTCATGCTGCTCTAAAACTTATCTTCAGCATTGATGGGGCTTTTCCAGATATGCAAGCTGCCCATTCCATAGACACTAATGCTCCACCATACCATCAAAGATATTGGCTTTTGAACTGGGCGTTGATAACTAGGAGGGAGGTCGCTTTCCTCTTTTGTCCGGTGGACATGGCAACCATATATTCCAAAAAGAGAAACTCAGTCTTAATTTTAGTCATGTTTTAGTCATCGGTTACCTTTCATTATGCTGTTATGAACTCTTTGTGAAGAATACTTTAATAATTAGTAATGGCTCAAGAAATAATTTATATTGAAAATGCACAGACATGAGCATAAATTGACTAAATGCTGCCGGTAGCGTGAAGCTGAGAATGACAAAAAATTTTTTATTCTTACATAGCACAATTTTATCAAGTCTAATTGTTATTTCATAATTGAAAATGAAGGTGACTGACAGCGGATGTGGTCAAATAATCAGAGCAAAATCAGTTATCTTTGTGCCACTATGCAACAGGACCCAACTACAGAAGTGTTTTGAACATTTAACTGGCACTGTATCATCAGACAAGTCATTCTACAAGTCTGATATACTATAAACAGACTTTTCTTTTTAATGTTGGTTATGAGTGACAGGTGTCAGAACATAAACACAAAGTGTATCCTGTGTCACACAGTCTACGGGCACCGTATGAGTCGTAAGATAAATGAGGGTCCTGTACCGAGCTTTGCTGGTGTGGGTTTGCAAAACCTGTGTGTAAGATGAGAACGATGCATGGACACAGAAAGAATTTGCACATTCAAATGGATAAATGCAAAGTCTGGTTAAAAAGAAAACATTTTCATTCTGCTGAATATGAGCCACTGCTTTTGTCTCATATTTAGTTGTCATGGTGTGCCGAACAGAGATGTTGGCATAATTTGTGTTGTATTTTTAAATAATCCTTACACTTATCAATGCTCATCCAATACTTATTGTCAAAAATTTCATTGACAAAATTAACAAAGCACAGACGCCAATCAACACCATTGAATTGCAGCTGTTCTGTAAGATGGAATGGGTTAAAATCTCTCCAGGCTCTGTGTAGGCCTGACAAAGTGTTATTGGAAACATTTAGTTGGAGCTATTGCAGCAAAATGTGGTCACACTAGTTACTGAAGGCAGGGGTTCACATACTATGATTGGACAATTCTCAGGAGCTGCTGTGGAGTATAATCAACACACTAACTGTGCTGCTGAAATAAAAGTTGTGAAAGAAAACAATGCAAACAATGACCAGAGTGGACAAAACAGAGATAAAACAAAAAAATCCAATAAAGCTCACGGTACAAAAAATTTCTGGTATTTGCAGCTGTTCAGGTTAATTGAAGAAGTAGGGAGAAAACGTTTGAGCTAAGGCAATCTCTATAGGTCAGGAAACAGCACCAGAATATAACAATAAGCTACCAGATTGACTTAGAGGTCCTGCCAATGATGGCCGACCGTGGGGTATGGCATTCCAACTGTCCACAAGGCACTAGCGAACCTTCATTTAGAAAGCAACCAAAACCTTTTTGTTTCCACCGATCAAGTATCCATCCTTCAAAAAGAAGATCAGATGAAACGGATTCTACTCTGGCCCCTGGATGACAAGGAGAGACAAAGCTGCTTTCTTTATTGGACCAAAAGCCTTCATCATTGCGGCAGGAGAAAGAAGAATTTCTACATATAAGCATCAATAACAATAAATGTTTTTGTTCTTTCTTGGTAGGTTCAGCTGTTCACTTTCGTTCACTTCAGCATACATCATGTGCCAAAGATATCATCTTGTCGTCATCCTGATGCCAGAATTGAAGGAATAATGGCTCTATCTTGAAGTTTTATCTCATACCATCTACTACTGCCAGTAAAAGTGAAAACACCTGTGGTTAAGTAAACGATCGGAGGTGATCATCAAAAATGCTTGGTTTGTAGTGTACTGTTCATATCAGGAAAAGTCTTTGTTGTAACTGGATGTGAGTCTAAACGTTTGTCATGGGCAACCTGATGTTAGGGGGAAAGTGGACAAGTTACCAAGATGAATAACTGTGATTTCTCTGGTCATTTTCTAGAAGCTAATGTTATATCCTGAACAGTTATGAGTGAAAACATCTAATGCTAGTTCTTTGAGACAGAGTATCCACACCTAATGTACAGACAATATTGAACCTTTTTTTGTGATCGCCTCATGGCTGATCAGTCTGGTCCCGTCTCTTATTGCTTAACCACAGCTGTCTTTGCTTTTTGACTAACAGTAGCAGCTGGCATGGGATTAATCTTCACATTAGAACCATAACTCCTTCAGTTCTGGCACCTAATAACACAGCAAGATGATTATAGTTAAAAAGCTTCAATACAGACTTTTTTTAATTTCAATACATTCAGCGTCAAATAATTCAGAATTCTGGAGAACATGGTGGGTTGAAGAAATATAGCTTTCTTTTGAAACAAATCAGTCACCTGGAATAATGATACTAAGTCATAATTTCAGTGGAAAAGTCATTTTTTTCATCCCCGGAGCCCACAAGGTCACTTTATGCTTCTTATTTCAAAGAATGATTATTTATTTTTTCTAGGAAACATTTATGGGTACAATGAGAATAAGGAAAATGTATATTTAAGCAATAACATTGCCTATTTGACAGTTAAATGTCAACACATGAAATTAATCTTGGGTGCAGATTACAATGTCACAGTTAATAGTGATAATGACAGTATTAATTGATGCCATCATAGTATATATATACACTAAAATGCTAGAATAAAGCTAGAACTGGGAGCTACTCAAAAACAAATTCAGAAAGTAGTTAATGAAATCTGGATCTAGCTAGCACAATTAAAAAAAAATCTCCTTTATCACTAGACCTGAAAATGTATCAGACAGAGATAGAGAGATGGAAACTGAGGATACATTAAACAATTTAACAAAGCTTTGTTTTCCAGTCCCGTATTTTCCAGCTTAATCTGAAAACTTAATGTCCTTCATTTCCAGGATGGAAAAGAGTTTTATGGAAATATCCTGTTTTGTACACCATCTACTGTAGCGGTGTTAAGTAATGTTTTCAAGAAACAGTATTTATGTTATAATTGAGGAATGTTACTTACCTTGGCCTGTGCAGAAAGCACCGCCCGACGGGGACTGTAGGTGATCCAAACTGAACACTCCCACAGTGGTCGAATGAGGTGTTTGGAAAAGAGGGCGGTGCGCTCAATGGTAAACAGCTAAAGCACAGGAAATGTGCAGGTAAAACTAATAATTTGGAGGAAGGTGTTTCCAACCTCAAGATTTGTCAGATTATTTAGCAGCTACCAGGCCGCTGGTCGCTAACAGTAAGTTTCCTACTAGCGGACTGCACACTAAACGTGATTTAACACCTCCATCCAAACGTTATAAATTAAAAGACAGACAGATGCCGCCGGGTTGTGTGGGCGCGGTTTCTATCTATTTTAGTAAAGTACTGTATTCAAAAATTATAGTTAAGTAATTATAATGTTAAATGTTATTTATTGTCTAATAATTATAATTGTGAATGCATTTACATGTACATCACTTTAAAGTGTTACTACTTTTGCTGGGTAAAATATACTGTACTAATAATTTGATTGGGCAAAGTACCTCAAAACTCACATATCCACTTTCCACCATTTTGTAACGAGGCTGATCATTAAGAATATGTGTAATTTGCTGTGTTTGTACATGTAAAAAACTGTGGTGTTCATGGCCTGGGTTTGTTGGAGGCCATATGTGTATATTGTTTAATTCATTCTTAAGTCTGTTTAACTAAGACATGTTTAGTGTGTTAATAATAATAATTGATAAATAGAGCTGAACAGTATGATAAAATGTAGCCTACTATGAAATGATAAAGATTTGCAATGCACTTAATACTAAGGACCTTAGATAAATGCCTCTCATTGTATTAGGCACATAACATAAAAGTCCAACAGGTTCAGTTTAAGTCTAATGATTTAAACTAAACCATTGCATTGGATTAAGGACCTTATGATTGTAGGCCCACTGTGACATTGTTCTTTAACTGTAGGAAGTTTTTGTATTTTGATTTGCTTTGCGATAAGTTCAAAGTCCAGCACCTAATGTGTAAAATATGATACTAATTAAGGAACATTACATTTTTCACCTAGAGCTGCAGTTTTTCCTGAGGACAAGCTGTGGCCCAGTGTAATTGAGTCAATCTCTGCCTCTCTATTTCTTTTCTTTTATGCGTATCATCATCTCTGAGCATCAGTTTAGAGCACTTGAAAAACAATATCTAATGTAGCTGAGTAAATGTTTTATTTTGTGCTAGTTGACATCAAAGGACAGTACTGCCACTGAGGCCCGGGAGTCTGCCACCACAGGGAATGGCTTAAGTGGAGATAAATCAATTCAGATAAATTTCTGAAATGCTCCAGAGACTTTGCCCATCTGTACAGTAACGAGAAGCATACACATTCAGTGCAGCAGAATTTGTCATCTGAGGTTACAGTACATTGCTTGTACAGTATCAAAACAGCAGCTTTTGGTCTGCTCTTCTTGCTTTTCTTGTTTTTGAAATGTACACAGAATCAAATGAACCTTATAATTAAATATGAAAGAACAGATAAAGGACTACAATGACTGTTATGCTGTATTTAATATTCTTCATCACACCGTCGCTACATTTTTCTACAAATGCTTTTTGAGCCACTGATTTTTACTGGATCATGATCCAGTAAAATCATTCTTTGTTTCATATTTGGTGGAAGCAAATCAACAGTAAGGCCTTTATTCTGTGAACATGGTGCATAAACCCACCATTTATTGTTGCAGGCTCAATGAAAGCCAGGATAAGGTCAGAGCAAGGCATGAATTATGTGTTACTGGCAACAGATCATGGTGTCTGGAATATTAAACTGGGCAGACTGATACTGCATAAGACCCTGAGCTCAGCAGACATGAGCACACTGTTTGACCATGATCTGTAAGACACTGTCACTTTACCAGACAGTGAGGAGCTCTGTCTCCTGGATGAGCTCAGAGCTTTGGGGAGGTGTTTTGCCAACAGCTTTCTAGACAAGCAACAAACAGATCTGGAAGTACAGAGATTAAATTGTGCAGCAGCATAATCACAAGAACTGGGAGCAAGGGTGAAGAACAGCAGTACTTAACCACAGTGTGTGTGTGAGTACCAACACTTATGCAACTAAGTAGTGGATGATCATGTTATGTTGCATTGGTTTATTCAGTTCTATTCTAAGCTATGATGGGATTACTGAGGGGCCTATCATATTTTTGGCAACATCATTTAAGAGGAATTATCTAATATGGGCAGTGTCCTTAAGTGAGCGAGTAGGATGAGAAGAAACAAGCACAGTTATGTCGCCTTATATGTGATGGAGTGAGAAAGATGGAAGAGTGCATGTGTGCAGTGTATTAAAATAGCAGGATTAAACCTTTTTACGGTCGCGATCATGACGATCATCTTAAGATGCTGTGCAGTTTTCATTTATGACTGTGGAGACTGTTTTTCAGTTCACACATATGCACAAACACACAGAGGAACACACACGAGCAATAAACGCTCATCCATCTTTGATCAGCCACCACACATGAACACACAGGGTGTTGTGCAAAGAATATTTTCTTTTCAAAGACAGACATATAAAAGTTAAAAATGAAACCTACATCCGTCCTTGATAGAAGTAATGAGCGAGGATGATTCACATAGATGTCTGTGTATCGCAGTGAAAACACTGCAATGCAACATTAATGTTAAATTTTCTGCCCATAGGTATTTGTCCAGACAACATACTGAACATTGTTTCTGCATTTTTATTCTTAGTCTGCCATGATTGATTCTTTTATTCGGTTCTTTTCACTGACGACATAGAGTGACAATAAAAAAACTCAGCAACATTAGTGTCAAAGAAAGCAGGAACATAAATTCCATTATTTATCGATCTGTAATTTTTTAATTAATAAAGTATGTAAACCTAGATTTAACATCTTCCATGTGTTGTATGGCAAGGTGTACCTAATACAATGAGAGACACTTATAAAACACACAAAAAAAATAAGTCTAAGAAGCTACATAAAATAAGAAGCTACATCTAGTAAATGTTTGGAAGTGCCTTTAAGCCATTGCCGTTGTTTATATTTGATTACATATTGGCTGAGCCCAGACAGTCTATTGTACTACTCCATTATTACAATTGATTAGTGTTCTGTCAAGAGATGAGTTTGAAGGTGAGGTGTGACTGATGGGATACTGATCATCTAATGATGTGCATGACTGTAGACTTTCTTAACTAACATGATCTGATAGTTGCATGGCTGTAGTGGTGTGATCAGTTGGACCATTATTATTTTCTCCTGCTGCTGAAAATGTAGATGTGAATAGGAGTGTGTTTTATCTTTGTGCAGTGATGCTCCTCCTTGCTTGGGTTACCTGTTCATGTAACCAAAGTCCCATGATTCCTGCACTTTCACAGTCACTTTCCTTGCAGGCCAGTTGCTATGCCAATCATTACACCCCCCCTATGTAATTTAATAAACAGACTTGATGCCTTCTGGCCCTGCTGGTTCTGCAGGGAACTCTAGCTAACTAGCAGACTTCAATCAACTCTCAGCCTGTAGCTCAGGCCCCTCAAAAATAACTGTCTGACTTTGTAGCCTTGAAAGTGATGCTGGAATCTTTCAACAGTGAGTTAGCAAAACACAAAATCCTCTTGATGAGGAGAGAGGGTTTGATCTTTTTTTTTTTGGTATTTAGGACAGTGAAATTTCATGCAAATTTGCAGGAAAATAAAAAGCATTTTAATCATAAATCAAGGAAATGTAATAGCCTTTCTCCAGAGGAGTCAAATGAGTTTGCCCTGAGGATGTGGTGTAGAACCTTTGTAACCTCTTTCCAGTCACACCCCTCAAGAGCCCAATCCATCATCTCCTGAATGGTCTCTGTTGATCACTCCTTTCTATTAAAGTTGCATTAACTAATATTTTACGCATTTTCTAGGAAATTAAGTGAAAAATGGGATAAGATGTGTTGTTCAGCAGCCGTTCTAGGACATTTCATGTTTTTGGGTTCCATACAGACTTTCTGTTGTTATCTCCGACTTCAGCCTTGTCAGCCACTTAGCCAAACTTATAAAAACAGCAGGCTCAAGCGTGAGTTTTCATTTCAAATGAGCATAGTAGAAAGTCATAGAAAACCCAGATGCAGCCATTCAAACAGTCGGAACTTGGACCTAAAACCAAAAAGGCAGTGTTCATTTGTACAGATCTAACATCTAATGATAGCTTTGAAACAGGATGGGATGGGGAATGACCAAAGGTGTGGTCTTGAGTATTGGTTATCGAATGTTTGAAATTTGTTATAGGTTATATTACATCTCCCCATCAATTTCTTGACATTGGCAACACACTTCACAGATTTGGGGAAGCAGCTCTGCTGATACATATCGTGGTTAAATGTTCTCATCTTTTCCCAATTCCTACTTTTCATGCCACATTATTATTATAACTGCAATTAATAAAGCCTTAAAAACTTACAAGTATGGGGGTTCACCAAAACTAATCTGCACTAGAAAATTAGATGAGTTGCATGGCATGTTGCTCATATAGTCAAAAAATGAATACGAATTATTTTGTTTTGAACTAAATATAATCTTGTAGTTGACTAGCACAGCATCACACTAGCGATATTTAAATATTATTAATGCCCCTCACTTGACAGAGCCTCCATTTCTTTTGACCTGTGAGGTCTAAAAAAAAAAGACACAAAACAGCATTATCATGCTTTGTGAAACCAATGTGGTTGTTATTGTACTGTAAACACACAAGGCAGCATCTGATCCTGTCTAAACAATGGGTCTGAAAGAAACACTTTATGAATCCTTTGCACGTCGCTACTTTCACTGTCAGAAAAATACTGACATATGCAGACAGACAAAGAGACTGACAGGTATTTACAGTTTCAACTGTTTAGCAACCCAGAAATGCTATTTTCCTTTTTTTTAATGTTGACATTATTGGCTCTATCTGTGAGAGTCTCATTAGTGTAAATCGATTTAAAATGAATTGATCAAGTGACTAATCATTGCCTCTTATTTTAATGTTTATGTTAATAAAAATACTGATGCTGTAGATCTTATTAAAATTCTTACTCAGAAAATCCAGTACTAGTTGCCAGTTTATATGGGACAACTTGTCTGAGTACTGATGCATTTGGCTGCGTTTGGCAATGAAGCACCAACTGTGAATTTGACTTGTTGTATTTTTAGATATATATTTGGATATTCATATTTGGATGCCAGGTTTGCCTCAGATTTGTAACGTTGGAGTTTGAAGTTTTTGCCCAACTTGACAGATTTTGATATAAGCATTTATGTCAGGTTCTGGACTCAGGAGTACTGGATTTACATCCTTGTTTGGCCACACGTCTACATGTTTTTACCATGTTAGAGAAATTCAGGTTGTTTAACAGTGCACAGAAAGCAATGGAGAAAAACATTAGTCCACACAACACTACAAAAACCTGCATATTGGGGTCAAATCTGACCAGAGTGTTTATCTCACCAGCTGCCATGCTCTAGTTTACAACCCCAAAATCTGTGTGGCTGTTTAGCATATGAATGATGAGATATGATAAAAAGAGTTTAGAGAGGGCTGATGAATATGTGTGGCTTTGAAGCGGTTCTTGTGTGATCGTGTGCAGATGAGAGCGTGGGAGGTGTCGTGTGTGTGTGTCTGGAAGTGTCTGTTGATGAGGGTGACATTTGTGCACACAGTGAGAGGTTTAACCACCAGCATCTGGGGCTTCTTTCTCTAAACCCTAAAACATCAAGCCAGGAGAGGTAAAAATCAAGCTCAGCCTGACGGTTCAGTCCCGCTACCACCACATAGCGTGTGTGTGTGTGTGTGTCAAACTGAGGGCATTGCTCTCCGCACACTCCACAGGATTTCAGCACTCTGCACACACACCGTGGATTCATCACCTTAGCAACCAGTCGATTGAAAGATGATGAATCATGCCAAAGACTGCTAATTTCTTTGCAGTTGTCAAACATGAACAATGGGCGGTAGGAAGAGTCACAGGAACGTAACCATAGACAGAATGTGGTGTGTGTGTGTGTGTGTGAACTTGAAAGACTACCACAAAGATACAGGAAGGACAGAGGCAAAATCAAGACTTATCAGAGGGCAGTGAAATAAGAGATAGTTATGTACTAATATTTGTATTTTAGAGATTTCTAGCTGGATGTGACAAACCAGTCTGACAAATACTCCATCTTGTAATCAGATCAGGTGCAAGTGGATGTTGTTCATGTATTATGTTCTGGTTTCCTTCAGGGCTCCAGTTAATGAAGCTTTAACACACGTCTCCTCTGCATCTTATGGTGACTGAATGGGCCTGGTGCTATTCCTGAGAAATAACAGTTTACATGAAGGGAGTGTGTGAGAGGTCTGTCTAACATGCATTACTGCCTGCTGAGAGTGCTGACACATGGCCCTGTAAACAACAATAGCAACAATGGTCTAAAATACATTAATTTAACTAAAGAAACACGGATCAGCTGTGATGCATCGGGATTTGTAAAAATAACTGCTGTTCCAACGTGAATAATGTATTTTAAAAGAAGGGCAGCTTGGCAGCCTCAAATACTACTGGCCTTAAATCGTGCTACTAATTCAGCAACAAGATGCAAATATTGCTTCAGTCCATTGCTGTAGAGTCAATAATAATGCAGAATATGAACGATTGTACATACAGTAAGCAGCACTCTGAAGGTGAACAGCTCCCACTGCTGGCAAACATGCTAAAGGCATGTGCAGCAGCAGAGATTTCCAGTTAACTACCATTTATATCAAGCCTTGATTGGTTTGAGTCTCTGTTTTCTCATAGGACCTGCAAAATAATCGTCAAAAAAAATTACATTTGTCAGTGCTCTTCTGTTCATGTATCAAGATCTATTTCCTTTTTATAAATCATGTAGACTGCTGATCGGAGCCTCCCCATAGAGGTAAAGTGATTAGTCGATCAGCAGGCAGATATTTGGCAGTTGGTTTAATAATCAACTTACTACTTATTTTTAAACAGAAGTAGTGAAACAATGTCATGTGTTAAAAGATTCAGGTCTCTTAAATGAGAAGATTATGTGCTATGATTATAAACAAAATGTTAGAAATAATAGTAAATAATGGGTATTTTACCCTATTTTCATTTCTTAAATGATTTAGATCATCAAACAAGTTTTAATATTACACAAAAATAACCTGAGTAATTACAAAGTGTAGTTTTTAAATTATTATTTAATTTATTAAAGGGAAAGAAAGCTATCCAAACCTGCCTGGCTCAATGTGAAAAAGTAAATTGCCACCTAAACCTAATAACTGGTTGTGCCACCCTTGGCAGCAACAACTGCAATTAAGCGGGCGTGGTAACTGGAAAGGAGTGACGGGGTGAAAACCTTCCGAAGTTCAAAAGTTCAAACTTTTCTCTCATCAGTCCACAGAATATTTGGGGATTTAGTTTTGGGGATAATCAAGGTGTTTTTTGGCAAATGTGAGATGAGCCTTTGTTTTCTTTTTGATCAGCAGTGGCTTTCACCTTGGATGCCATTTTCCCCCAGTCTTTTTGTTTTTGTTGAATCATGAACCTTAACTCAGACAAGTGAAGCCTGCAGTTCTACATGTTGTTCTGGGTTCTTTTATGACCTCCTGGATGAGGGGTCATTCGGAGTAATATTGGTAGGCCGACCACTCCTGGGAAGGTTCACCACTGTTCCAAGTTTTCTCCATTTGTGGATAATGATTCTCACTGTGGAGTCCCAAAGCCTTAGAAACTGGCACATGAAACAAATTGATTTGTTTCTCATCTGTTCTTGAATTTCTTTAGATCGCAGCATGATGTGTTATTTTATGAGATTATTTTAGTGTGATTCGCTTTGTCGGGCAGCTTTTATTCAAGTGATTTCTTGATTCAACAGGTCTGGCAGTAATCAGGTGGGTGGGGGCAAGTGAAATTGTACTCAGCTCTCCAAAATACTGGAGTTAATAGAATTAATTCATGATTTAGCAAAGGAGTGGCAATTACTTTTTCACATATGGCCAGACAGCTTTTTTCCCTAAATAAATGAAGTCATCATTTAAAAACTGCATTATTTATTTACACTGGTTTTCTTTGTGTAATATTAAAATTAGTTTGATGATCTGAATCATTTCAATATGCAAAACAAAACACAAAAACTTTTTCACAGCATGGTACAGAGAACAATGTTTTTTTATTTATATGGTCTACACCTGTTTGCTTTCCTTTAGCTAGTACATCTAATGCCAATAAAACAATAAACCAATAAAATTTCAGGTTCTGCAACTGAACTGCAGTCAAATACAACAACAATTATGAAGACAAACAAATGTAAATCTATAATAGGGGCGCAACCAACTATTATTTGAATTATTGAGTATATTTCATTTTTTCCATTTTTCATTGATGCATTTGCTAATTAAATTCTGCATGAAAGTACAGAAAATACCTGTTTGCAGTTTCTCACAGCTCAAGAAGACATCTTCAAATATGTTTTGTCCAAACCCAAAGATAATCAGTTTACTGTCAGCTATGACAAAGTTACAAACACTGAATACTGGTACTACTACTACTACTACTACTAAATAGATCAATTGTTTATCAAAATAGTGACAACAATCTAACTGACTAATCTTTGCAGCTCTACAGCAGATTTTGAAAGGATCTGATGCTCAGTTATATCACAGTAAACAGAATGTC
The DNA here is from genome assembly GCA_900302695.1 of Helostoma temminkii. Lineage (NCBI taxonomy): Eukaryota > Metazoa > Chordata > Actinopteri > Anabantiformes > Helostomatidae > Helostoma > Helostoma temminkii. Next base: position 88,761 of record OMLM01003309.1, on the reverse strand, counting down.
TTTGGGTATAAGACAAAACAAGATCTTTCAAGATGTCTCCTTGAGATGTGAGATAACGGGCATTTTCAATATTTTCATACAGAAAATAATTAGCAGACTTCTCTGTGATATAAAAATAAAACAACAACAACAAATAACAGCAAAAAATCCTGAAAGCACAATATGTGATAGAGTTTTAGATGTTTGGTCAGTGAAGCTCAAAAGAAATCTTGACATCTACAACACCAGCTGATGTTAATTTTGCTCCTACGTGCCTGATGATGTATAACCCTCAGTGTGAAATGTAAGTGGGAGCTGGTGGTGTAGAATGTGCCATGTCCTGGTCACAGTGTTCCTTCTCTGTACCGGTCACTCAGCAAGATAGTTCCTGTGGGCAGAATGAGAGAGCATCACACTCTACCCACACATTTGTCCTCAAAAGCCACAGTCATCTTCGTATGCAAAATAATTAAAACAACAACAACAAAAACAACAACAACAAAACAGTGAGGCCATAGCTGAACAAGTTCTATTAAAAGGTAAGGTGTAAAAGGTACAGTAATAACCAAGTGAGGCTCATTATTGGGTCTAAACACAGCTAGGATTGCCAATCACAGATCCAACAATGGAAAGATATGTATGTTCTTCAGTCACAAAAGAACATACATATCTTTCCAACAATGGAAAGATATGTATGTTGTAAGTTGTGCGGTTTTAAAATATACAGTGCTATGAAAAAGTATTTGCCCTCTTACTGATCATTATTATTATTATTATTATTATTATTAACAATCTCTTTCAGGATTTTCTGGCAGAGTGCAGAATTCATGATTCCATCAATTATGGCAAGTTGTCCAGGTCCTGGACAGCTGGCAGCTGACAAGCAGCCTCAGACCATCACACTACCACCATGTTTGAATGTTGATATGATGTTATTTTTATGAAATGCTGTTAGTTTCATGTCAGAATATAATGGGACTCGCATCTTTCAAACTTTTGTCTCATCAATCCACAGAATATTTGAGCAAAAGTCTTGGTGACAATCAAGATGTTTTTTGGCAAATGTGAGTCGAGCCTTTGTGTCTGTTTTAGTCAGCAGTGACTTTCACCTTGAAACTTTCACATGGATACCATTTTTACTTAGTCTCTCTCTTGTTGTTGAATCATTAAACACTGATCTTAACTCAGGGAAGTGAGGCAAGCAGACCTTTAGATGTTGTTTTGAGTTTGTCTTATGACCTCACGAATGAGTCATCATTGTACTCTTGGAGTAATTTAAGTAGGTTGGCCGTTCCTCCATAATGGCTCTCACTGTGGTTCGCTGGAGTCCCAAAGCCTTGGAAATGGCTTTGAAACCCTTTCCAGACCGATACATGTCAATTACTTCGTTTCTCATCTGTTCTTGAATTTCTTTAGATCGCAGCATGATCTGTTGCTTTATGAGGTCTTTTAGCATGCTTCACTTTGTCAGGCAGCTTGATTTTTTTGATCCAACAGGTCTGGCATTAATAGGGTCTGGGTGTGACAAGTGAAATTAAACTCAGCTTTCACAAAAATATAGTTAATCACAGTACATTTGTGATTTAGCAAGGAAGGGTTGAATTACTTTTTATTTCTTTGTGTAATATAAAAATTTGTTTGATGATCTGAATCATTTCAGTGTGACAGAGATTCAAAAAAGAAAGAAAGAAAGAAATCAGGAAGGTGGTGAAAATGCTTTTTTACAGCCAGGGAAAAAAAGTCCAAACATGCCTAGCCATATGTGGAAAAGTAATTATGAATGAACTGTGATTAACCACATTTTTTGGAAAGCTTAGTTCAATTTCACTTGCCACACCCAGGCCTGAGTACTTCCAGACGTGTGTAATGTAAGGTTTGACCTGGAGAAAAGAAGATGGGAGAATACGGGAGCTCAGTGGGCATTAACTCTATTAAATCGTTCATAAAATGGTGACCCACATTAGATCACTGACTTCACTGATCACTGATCCATCAACATGTTTAACATCTACTATGACCTCATCCTATCCAAGGTCCAAGGTTTGAGAGTTTATAGGAGCAAACATAATTAATCTTAACCTTTGCGTATACTTGTACTTATCTTGGCTTCCTGTGGAGGGCAGCAAAACACCTAGAGATCTGCCACATTAGGGCTTTTATGGATTAACAGTCGGTGTTGATCTTCTCTTGGATCTGCAACTCCTTTACAGCAGGTGGACATATCAGGTGCAGATTGTAGCTCTCATTTATAGCCTGTTGGCTTTATTGTTATTTAGATTAATTTGTTGTTGTCTGAATGGCTTTTGGATCAAGTTCATCACCAAAGTGTCACAATAGTGACAAACAAACAAAAAATATAATGCCGTGACCTTCAGGCTTTTAAATATATGATGTTAACCTAGGTCTTAAGTATTAGTTTCTCAGTTAATTATTCAATCACGCAGTGAAAAACTATCCAACAGCTCAAAGTGCTTCTTCTAATTGCTATACCAACAAGGAGATATTTCACTTATTGTCATATGACAAAGAAAAGCAGCGGTTCTTTGCACTTCAGAATCAAAAACCACCAAATATTTATTTCAGTAGAGTAATCTACTATTTACTGAAGCTCTATGTTAGTTACTGGATTTGACTGGATTTCCACTGGTTTTCATGAGGATGTTTAGCTTTGTTCTGTCACTGTGTGACGGATAAACAAAACAAACTGTATAGAGTAGAACATTTCCTAAGGGGATGTAAGAAATCAGTGTTTAAAGAGACATTCCATGAACACAAAAACATATTTGTGATTAATTGATGGCTCACAGGTGCTATCGTGAATATCTTAAGTTATGTTGAATATGGTCCAGCTGGTTAATCCTTAGCTAAGACTGAGCATTCAAGGATATTCATAATATAGCTAGTATTTTAAGTGAGTTGTATTAGGCTTTTCTAATTCAGATGCTATGTTTGCTTCCTTCCTCACAGGCACATCGCCATTTATGACATGTCAAAAACATTTTGCTCTCAAATTTAATTTTCTCTTCAGCAGCACACCAGCCCTAAGTCATGGACCACAATACATATACAACTTATACTATGACATTACAGTTGAATCTGCCAGACTGTCAGGTTGTGGCTTTACTATGTTACTATTATATCAATTGGTGGCTCTAAATGGGCAGTGAGTGTGAGTGGGTGCCTCTTTCTGTTTAGCTCTGAGATGGACTGCTGACTTGTCCAGGATTTACCCTGCATCTCAGCCAGAGTCTAATGGGATCTGCAGTATAGAGGATGAAAGAAATTAGTTGAATGGTTTAATAAATAATATTTTTTATGCAAAGATACCAGTCAGAATGCTCCAGCTTCTTAAATGTGATGCTTGAATTGAGTCCCTGACTGTTGATAAAACCAGATAAAGACAACAACAACAACAAAACCCTTTTT
>OMLM01003309.1:74910-85248 GCA_900302695.1 Helostoma temminkii | reverse complement strand
TGGTGCTATACTGTAAAATTCCTTAAAGACAAGGAGACCAAACCTGCTAAAAAGTTCCCTTAAGCCAAGGAGACCTTTCAAAATGTCTTATTGATTCCATACTATCAGTCATTATTTGCTTTGAAAATATTAATTACAGCACTTTAAACATACAGCACTTGTTAATCAAAAGTACTGAAACTGTAATTGTTGTAAAATAGACCATATAAATATATATATATATATATATATACAGACCTTACACACACACACACACACACACACACACATATATATATATATACAAATTGTATTACCATAACAAATCATAATTATTATTAGTTGACTAATGTAATTATTCAAAATTTTAATGTAAAAAATGAAAGAAAACTAAGCTAACGCACATTCTAAGGACAACACCTACTAAGTGAGAGTGACCCATCTGTGACATTAAATCCATTACAGGCCTGTGAGAGTAACACGTCTATAAGCCCCAAATCTCTTTAATACAACACCCATTAGGAAAGTGCTGAGCTCTTCACCAACAGCTAAGATGGTTCACCACTCAGCATCACCACTTCCTCTGCTCTACATTTACTATACTGTATTACAGAAAATCAGCTGCTAAACACACATTTATGTATAAGACAAGGAAGAATTTAAGGCTTGTTATCTTGGCCACAAAAGGTACTCTACTTAAATGTTCTGCAGTAAAATGTCTGATGTGACAAATAGATGATTCTGACATTAATAGATAGGTGATTAATGGGAAAGGAAGAATGAAAAAACATAGCTTTGATACGCAACTGCGTTCAAACTTTCTCTAATTGCCACTGGCCAGACATTCTTGTACTCATTTCTTATATATAACAAAGTTTTGGTAGCCCAAAACAAAATTTCCCACAGAAGTTATTTTATCTTGTGAGCCTCAATTGTTTTTTGTAAGTGGCCAAAAGCCCAAAAGGTTGGGGACCGCTTTCTATATTTAACGGGTACAAATAAAATATAATACAAATATAGTAAAAAGTACAATATTGGAATGTAGTGGAGTTTAACATGTTCCATGAAGTGGAAATACCAAAGTAAAGTACAAGTACCTCAAAATTCTAGTTCAGTACAGCACATAGAGATAGAGTTACACATAGAGTTACAATCCTCTTGCTAAAGAGAGCACAACTAACATAAGCAAGCGAGAGGATACATCCAAACTGTGCTTAAAAGCAATTTGCACTCAGCAGTTGCTTTCAAACACAGTGGCACTAAAAGTTGTTACGCTGTTAACATGTTTTAAAATAAAAAGTCATCAACTAGCTCAATAGGCATGAGCAGGTGTAACCTTAATATCTTGATGAGTGGTCAGTTATGTTTGCAGTGGTGGCTGGATTAGATATTAACTGTGGCCTAAATCACTTTGTGCTGACGGATTTGGAAAGTGATAATCCAAGGTTTGCCTTTTAAAAGCCAGACTGTGGCCACCTGGGTCCATTTGTAGCAAGGCCCATCACCAACACTCTCCTGAACAGCCAGAAGAAACACCACCAACGGGCTGATCGCAACCGCAAACCGCAACCATGAATGGCACAGAGGGACCGTTTTTCTATGTCCCTATGGTAAACACCACCGGCATTGTCCGGAGTCCTTATGAATACCCTCAGTACTACCTTGTCAACCCAGCAGCTTATGCTGCCCTGGGTGTCTACATGTTCCTGCTCATCCTTCTCGGCTTCCCCATCAACTTCCTCACTCTCTATACTACCCTCGAACACAAGAAGCTGCGAACCCCTCTAAACTACGTCCTGCTGAACCTTGCAGTGGCTAACCTCTTCATGGTGTTTGGAGGATTCACCACAACAATGTACACCTCTATGCACGGCTACTTTGTCCTAGGACGCCTTGGCTGCAATCTGGAAGGATTCTTTGCTACCCTCGGTGGAGAGATGTCCCTCTGGTCACTGGTTGCTCTGGCTATTGAAAGGTGGTTGGTTGTCTGCAAGCCCATCAGCAACTTCCGCTTTGGGGAAAATCATGCTATCATGGGTTTGGTATTCACCTGGATAATGGCCTGCTCTTGTGCCGTACCCCCTCTTGTGGGCTGGTCACGTTACATCCCTGAGGGCATGCAGTGCTCATGTGGAGTCGACTACTACACACGTGCAGAGGGTTTCAACAATGAGTCCTTCGTCATCTACATGTTCATCTGCCACTTTATAATTCCTCTCTGTATTATATTCTTCTGCTATGGCCGTCTGCTCTGTGCTGTCAAGGAGGCTGCTGCTGCCCAGCAGGAGTCTGAGACCACCCAGAGAGCTGAGAAGGAAGTCACCCGCATGGTTGTAATCATGGTTGTCTTCTTCCATATATGTTGGTTGCCCTATGCCTATGTGGCCTGGTATATCTTCACACATCAGGGCTCTGACTTTGGACCATTCTTCATGACCCTCCCAGCCTTCTTTGCCAAGAGTTCTGCAATCTACAACCCAATGATCTACATCTGCATGAACAAGCAGTTCCGCCAGTGCATGATCACCACCATGTGCTGCGGAAAGAATCCCTTCGAGGAAGAGGAGGGAGCATCCACTACTGCCTCCAAGACCGAGGCCTCCTCTGTCTCCTCCAGCTCTGTCTCTCCTGCATAAACAGGCCATGAAGAAAGGCTCCATGATCCACTACCCAAGAAGAAGACTTCTGCTCCCCCCGGGAAACGACTGAAGGCTAACGTCTACAGAAATAACTTCCTTTTTGTATTTTTACAAATGAGTTGGTTCAACCTAAAGACAGTTACAGGAAAGGTCAGCCCATTACAGAGTTGTTCCTGTATGTACAGAAAATCCAACTTAACAATCTGAGATTTTTTTTTCCTGAGAGGAAAGGGGAAAAATGTTAATCTTTTACAGTTGGATCCTATATGATACTGGCTTATTTTTGAATGTAGAGGCATGTAATCAAGGCAACGTAAAATAAAACGCACTTTGCAAATGACTCAAACTGTTTATGTTTTACTTATAATTGGGTGGCAAAGTCCATATGTCTGTAGTATATTTAATCAAATGAATAAATGTGAATGATCTATTCAGAATGCATTTATGTCTTGAGTCACTTATTTTAGAGCTGTTATTATAGCGACTACTGCTCTTTCGCTACAGAACTTGATAGTGCAGACACTTAAAACAATACAACATCTTAGAAAAGTGTTTGGATTTTTTTTGCAGTGGTATCTGCATTACTACTGTAATCTCATTTAAATCACAGGTCACCTTGGACTTAGAACATGGTCTAAAGGGATTATAATATTATTAATCAGGGATAATATACATACAACATAACAACCACATTATCTGATGATGAATATTAATCACATTAATAAAGGTTAAGAAAGACTTACCGGACAGTACAAATCAGTATTACCAAGAGACACCTTGATGAAAAAGAGGAAGCTGGAGTGAACGTACACAAACTCCACACAGAAGGACCGTGGCTGACCGCGGAATCAAATGCAGGACCCTCTTGCTGTGATAGGACAGCGCTAACCACTGCACCACCATACCACCCCATTTATAAATATATTTATCACAATAATTACTTCTTTTTTTAGGGCCACAAAAGTGCCACCTGGTTTATGATATGTTTTAAGAATGACAATTTAGTGAGTTACTAACAGGTAAATAAATGTCCTTAATAGCAGTGTGCAAACAAAATGCAGTGGACATTATGGTATTTATTTAAAAGAAATACTTGTTAAGTGAACTAGTGGTGCTACACATGAATTTATTGGTCACTGGTGACCAACACTGAGCAACACCTTCAGATTTTTCCTATAACGACCTTAATGTGCAGCTATAGCAACTATCTCTGGTAGAATACATATGCACTCAGTGTGTAGTCTGAAGTCAAACCCCAGCTGTCAGCATAAGGAAAAACGCCCCTGAAAGAAAAGCTTATGTTTTTGTGGTTGTACTACAATCTTATATATGTTTATTCACACAGAGAAATATCATTTACATGTAAAGTAGTACCAGTTCTAAGAAGAAGAGTCTAATGACATAAAAGTATCCCTGTAAAATTGTTGCTAGCTCTATAAAAATGAAAGGCCTTTTGTGTCTGACAGCCCTTCCTACTAATTCTTTTTATGTAGTTATAGTTTGATGTTATTTTTGTATCTTTTCGTGAACCAGTGTACAGATGATGTTAACAGTAAATTTTATCCACCAAGTCTTCAACAAAACTGTGACAAAACATAATGTAAATTCTCTAAAGGTGCATATAAGCTTCACCTCAACTGACACAACTGAGTGATCAAAAAGAGTGAACAAACTCAAGTCTCTCCTGAGACATTACTGAGCAATGGCTGTGCAGAAATATGAAATCCTTTTAAATTTGTATGGAAAACTTTATTTGATAATAAAAATAGCATTCACAGACTTCTTTTGATAGCTACATATACATTGTAATCCATCTCAAGGAAAGAAGCTGGATAAGTTCACATCTACTTGTACTTAGACTAATGTTATGTATAGCTTCATGGGTCAAATAAAGCTATGAACAATGTAGTATTTATATATGCATAGTTTTATAAAAAAGATTGGCCCATATACATGTACTGCTTTTATCAACACAGAGACAGCATTGCTCGAAGAACACAGACTGCATACAAGTGCTTTATAATACAAAGGCAGGCTAACCATCAAGAGAGATTCAAACCATCAAGCTGTTGTTGTTTGACTAAATACAGTCTTTCCTTTTAAAATGTCTTTACATACCTGATCCAGGGTAAATCAACATTTTCATCAGGTCCATTTCAGATATATAAACACAATATCACATTCCTCACTGCTGAGTTTTTTTTATATATTTCTCTTTTGTACAAGAAAAAAGGCAACATTTTATTCCTTGACGGGTTTCTAATAGTTACATTGGAAAAAATCTTTACAGGTGATGGCCAACAATTTAACTTCATAATGCATTTTTTTCTTCTTTTTTTAAAATACAGTACCATGGAGACACCAGTGATCAAACAATGCATTTGTAGTGGCTTATCCAATATATTTTAGTTCTTTAATGAAACATAAAACAGAGAAAACACACAAAACACATTATAAAGCAGCAGTCAGACTCCAGTGGCATGACAGCATGGCTCAGCATGGCAGATTGGTCATCTCCTGTACCAGGACTTTCCATATGTTACCAGCAAAACAAACCACATCAGCTCTTTGTGTCAGCACCCAGTGGGTGGTCGGTGCGCAAATGTAGGTATCATCAACATGAGGACAGGGCCAGCAATTACTGTTGGATTACAGTGCATGTTCCTTAATGAACAGACTTGTCAGATAAAGTGAATAAACTACACTTCAGCTTACACATGCATTTTGCACAGGGATAATTTACATGTTTGTTATAACATTTTTGGCATATTTAAAAAATTTTTTTTTTCTGACAGCATCAGGCCAGAGTGTTGGCATAATGCAGACTTACTGCATTTCAAAATTACTGAATAGAATTTGTGATATGTAACAAATTTAGATAACTAATTTTGCCATAACAGAGAATCTATCAGAACAGTTTTGCCTGTAGTTGAAAGTGAGTCAGCTTCCTTCCCTGCCATACCACTACTCAGTGAGAAACAAAGGACCACAATATTGAAATTATTTTTATAATCCTGACAAGTAGAACGTAATAACATCAATCATAATTTTTGCATCCATTCTTTTAATTTTGAAAATGTGTGGGTGTATTTAGTCAAAGAAAGGGGAGCTGCCACACATTTCAAGGACGCAACACAAGTCAGGGTACAGCATGCTTTCTCAGGTACAATGTGCACCTCTACCTTGGTCAAATGTTTAATGGACTTGCTCATGATGTGCCAAATTAAAAATAAATAGTGACAAAATGCTATAAAGTCATATATTATTTAAAGAAGTTTCACTCTAGTTTAATTATCAGAACTTAAATTTTGATTTTTGCCCTAAATGAACCATGATTTTTTTAGTTCTTGTGAACCATCAGTGTCTTGTGCTATAGTTTATTCAGTAAAGCAATTCAGAATGGATAAGACATCTAGAAACAAGCTGAAAACAAGCTTAGTAGTTAGAAGTTACCACAACTGGAAGCATGTTTCATACCTCTGAGGGAACAAATATTTAGATTCAGCAATGCCTACAAAAAGCAATATCACCGATTTCATATGCAGGCACATACAATACCTTTACTATTGTACAACAACCTATGTTATGTTCAAAATAACTATAACAATGACAAAACAACCAGTGTGAACTTATAGGATTGTACTCCTGCTGTTTTATGAATCTCTGGATGGGATCACAAGTAGTTAAGTCAATCAAATCAATCAATAAATCAGTCAACCAAATAAAGCACAAGAGTTAGTATCCTTGGAAGTCCAATTCCAGTGTACATAGTTTGCACAGATAGAGGAGAGAGTGGCGAGGGGGATCTCTGCTCTGCACTAGATGCTGAGGTCTTTGGGGCTTTCTTTGTACAGCCTTCTCTTGGGCTCAGGAAGCTGGTTCGGGCTGCGACCTACTGCGTTATTTTTGTGGCCTGTGTTGTTGAAGGCAGAATTGTTGTGTGCAGCATTGTTCTTCATCATGCTGTAGTAGTCCTTCAGTCTAGGTGCTGCTGCATAGTTCAACTCGTCCCGACTGTAGTTGCTGTCAGGGGAAGAGTCCCGCTCCACTCTGTACCGTCTCTCTGGTGTCCCGTTCATCTGACTTCTTTCCACCCTCCTCTCTAACGAAGAGTCTCTCAGGAGGTTGCCATTCTTCATGGTTCTATCATGTGTACGGCCCCTGGAAAGAGACAAGGAATCCCCGTTGTTGTTGCTGCGCTCGGGTGTTGTGGCCTCCCTGACCCGCCCAGCCATCTGTGAGTCCTTGAGAAGCCTCCGTTCATAAAGCTTGCGTTCAGGAGTGACTGCGAGGAAACCACCATCATCGTACTCCCTCTCAGGTGTACGATCCCGATGTGCTCGCTCCGCTCTGCGGTCCACTGACTTGGCCCGCCGGCGATCAGGAGATGAGGTACTCTTTCGGGTTGGTGAGCGGTCGAGGGAGCCGCGCCGCTGAAGGCGAACTCTCCCATCCAAAGTAGAACTGCTGCTTGAGAGCTCTCGCCCTCTCAGTTTCTCTGCAGCTGCAGCCTTCTTCCCTGAGCTGTCTTTCCTCAGAGTCTTTAGGAGTTTAGAGATGCCGCTCTCCGACTCAGACTTCTTGACTTTGCGGCCTCTGCTCTTCTTGTTACCACTGCTACTGCTGTTACTGTTGTCTGGAGACTGCTGTCTGGGGGTATTTTGACTGTGATTGTTATTCCAGGTGTGATGATGGTGGGGGTTAAATTGCTGGCCTTGGTAGACCATCTGATCTGACCCAGCCATGTCCCTGTCTTTGTCTCGGCCACGCGCAGTCTCCTCCTGGCGTGATGGTTTGTGAAGGTCTGGTGGATAACTGGACTCCAATGAGGTGTGATATCGGCTGTTGGGTGGAAACGTTCTCATTTCCGGAGTGTTTTGTGCCCAGGGTGTGGGAGTGTGCCCGTCACTGCTGCCGTCTGCAGGAGAGTAGAAGAAGAAGCTGGATGACTAGAAATACCTTTATAAAAGTAATAAGGCTGAGGGACACTTTCACATCAATAACACTTGACATTTATTGCATTCAGCAGACATGACTTTCCTTGTAGGATCATGTGAGCTCTTGCATTGACCTGACAGAAGGTCAATGCAGAGATTTATGGAAATCATGCATATATGTGCTATACGTATCCTCAGAGACAATCAGGCTAAACTAAACTGATATTCTGATTTACATCTATGCACATAAACTGCACTGAAGTGATAAATCACTTCAATATGTTTTCTCTACAGGCTGCGGGTTGAAACACAAGGTGACGTCGGCAACAGGAGCAGGTGCAACACATCGCAAGTGTAAGGCAGGGATTATCAATAACACAACCGGCTCTTAGAAAAAAACATTCAAAACAAAATGGGAAACAAGTCAAAGTGCATCTGATTGGGAAGAACAAACTAAAAGCAAAAAAAAATTTGGCTGCAGGTTTGCCAAACTAGAGACAGTGGTGGAGTGGAACGGTGGCTATGGCAGTTGCATTAAATTAGTCCCAGTAAAATATCTGGTCTGGTGCTGGTGGACACAGGTTTGTACATGTTTGGATTCACACACGTTAAGTAAGTAAAGTTTAAGGGATGGTGAGACATAAAGCACGTATCCTATGTAAACACACAAGACACGCAAACACACACAAAGTGGAGGTAGGGATGCAGGTAGGGATGAGCTGGAAGCAAGGGTGGATAAAATTGAAAGAAAAAGATGGCCGGGAGAGTGGATTGGGACAGACTTTTGGCTACAAACCGTGGTCTGATTTTGGCCCATTAGGTAGAAACAGGGCTCTCCCATCTTGTCATTCCTCATTGTACCAACAGCGAGATGAGGAGCCATCATCGCTGGAGAGAGGAGGAAGAGCCCAGCAACAAGAGACAATCAGAGAAAAAGGAGGAAGGATAGAGAGGAGAAGACAAATAAAACAGACAAGAGGCTGTTTTACAGTGTGTCATAATAGAGAGAAGAAAGGGTTTGTTGTGAATGACAACAAAATATTCCACATTATACACTATTAAGGAACAGCTAAGAGGGGGAAACCGTTTACAGAATTAAATCGTTGATTAACCAAAAATAGCAGAGAGAAATACAAAAATATGACTCAAACTGTGAGAAGAATACACACAGCTCTTGCAAGGGAATATTACTTCAGTTATAAAACACATGTGCTGCAGATCCTGCGGAAAATGAACCAGCTTTTGTGGCAACCATTCCTTCAATGTACAGTAATATCTGACAGCCCAATGTTTTTCTGAAATGATGACAGGTTGCTTTGTATTATCACATAAGAAAATGTCTTCCTGGTAAATGTTTACCGCTTACAGTAGTCACATTCCTGTGGTGCGCTAAGCAGATAAGAAGCCTTATTCTAATCTGCAGTGTGTACAGCTGGAGGATGAATAATAAGATTTCATTGTTTCGCAGTGTTGAAGGAAAAAAAAACAGTGCTGCATGGTTACCTACCATATTCAGGTACAGATCCATCTCCCCGTTTCAAGACCAGCCGCGCCCTACGACCACCGTTCTTGATTAGTTCAATGGCACGTGAATGCTTCATGTTCTTTGTGCTCTCACCATTAATCTCCAGGATCTCATCTCCCACCTGAAAGCAAGAGGCCATGTTAGTATACCAGGCTGTCAATAACAGTTTTCCATTAACAGAGTGCGGAGGAAACCTATACACTTAACCTGGCAAAATTGACAGGAGATTAATGCGAGAAAATAGACGTCCTATAGTCACATCGCTTTTAATAGCTTCATACCCTCATCTTGCCATTTCTGACAGCAGCTCCATCCTCTGCTAGTCTGAGCACATACAAATCCATGTTGTACTCCCGTCCACCTCTCAGGCTGAAGCCAAAACCTTTGCTGTCCCTCTCCAGATCCACAGAGTAGAACTCGGCATCCTGAGATATAAAAGGAGACATAACAAAGGGATAGGTGACTAATCTATAGTACTAAAGGAAGTCAAATGGTGAGCCTAAACTTCAGAAATAATCAAAAAATTCTAAATATTAACAGCAGTACAGTACTGTAAAAAAGCATGAATAATTAATGCCACATTAGCCTATGAGCAGGGTGCAGATCACTAAGCAATGGCATCACCAGGGCTGGAGCCAAAACTTGCCATACTACATTCAAAAGTGTGGTAATCATTTTCAACCAAACTGGATTTTCTCATTTGCAAACCTCATTATTGACTCAAACCGCTGGAATGCTGGTTCCGATTGAGAACCATCTTCCAGATGGATCAAAAAAAAAAGTTACTGACAACATTAGTATTGTAAGTGGGCATGCACTAAACCCATGAAATAACTCTCTGCAGCTCTTGTTTTACATTCCTTACATATTTATTTCTGCCACTATCCTAACACTATTAATGCCTTCTGCGTGCCATTATTTGGTACCTCAGATTAAAAAGGCTTTATAGACTATAGACCAGTAGGGACGCACTCATACAATATTAATATTGGACATTAGATCAGATATCGGATAATGAGCTGGTCCACAAGGGCCAATTCATCTATTCACTTCAAATCTGTGTTGGGGACACGTGCTACATCATGCGCCACGTGCAGCATGGTGGTAGACTTGACTCCCGACAACAAGAGAGAGAGAGACTGAGAGGCTGTATCGAGGTATTTCAAGCTTGCTACACTGAGTGCAAAGTCCAGGTGTCAATATCATAACTTAAAAGGTCAGATCATTTGCTTCCCTGTGTTTTTGCTGCTCTGTGGTA
>OMLM01003309.1:60028-74890 GCA_900302695.1 Helostoma temminkii | reverse complement strand
GCTCTGTGGTACACGACAGATAGTTGGTCATGGTTGTATTGATGGAAAAACCTGGGAGTAAAAATGTTGAATCTTACCTGTGTTGTCTGAGTTTGTGTGGGTGGAGGAGGAGGTGCTCCTTTGGACTTTGGGTTATTCCTTAAAAAAAGAGTACACATTGTTTTTATAAAATAACATACTATCAGAAGACCTACTGATTTATGCATATTAAAAAAAAAGATGCTTCATCACTTACCGGGACTCTATGGACTGTTGAGGTGTGTGTGTGGTGGTGATGGTAGCTATCTTCTCAGCATTGGTGAGCAGAGAAGCATTGGAAGATTCTGGAAATAACCACAGAAAAAAAAAAAACAATTAACTAAAATAAAGTGACTGCTTTTGTTAAATGCATTTGCCTGTAGCTGTGTTTTCAAAAGACAAATTTCACTGTCCAGAAGAATCTCCTAAACCACCCACAGGCTACCCTGTTCAACCTGATGCTAACTGCCTGTGATGTTGTCATTTGCCATTTGCTCATGGAAAACACTGACCCCATTGCATGAAAGAAAAATAGCAGTAAAGCAAACAATAAAATTCATGACTTGCATCCATTACTCGAGGAGGGTAAAAACAAGGACAACTGTCTTCTCTTGCCTTTCTTTAAGTCCATCTTATCACAAACATGGCAGCATATATTATTTTTTTTGTGACACTGGCAGGAGAGCAGCTCTGTCTGTTTAGCAAGAACATCATCTTGACTCAGTCGTCTCAGGCTCCTTACTCACTCTCCCTTCATTACTTGGAGAAATATGACTTCCTCACGGCCAGCTCTCTCTTTCTGAGGTGAACAGTTTGCTCTAGCTACACGCATTTCACATGCCGCACTCGTGTTATTTCAAAAAGGAATACTGTGAACCAATAAAAGCAATCATTCATATTCATAAGACCATGTCATATTTTCTACTAGGAATCCTTGCATCGTGCAAGTACACACAGACACAAGCCTGAGAGTTAGTGAACATGTGTGGGAGTGTGTTCTCACCTCTGTCACTTCCAGTCTTAATTAAGCTTCATTTTCTGTTTCTTAGGACAGTAGCTAAGCACAGCTATGCTCAGTATTTTTATCAGTTATATAAAAAAGAAATACATATTAAAATGTGCATTGCATTTTACTTTATGACTTTCTTTGTTTAGGAATGAAAGATCTTCCCTAGCAAACCGCTTTTGCTGAAATATGCAGTTGTATTTCATTTTCCTAACTAAGACGAATTATTAATGCAAAAATAAGCGTTGATTCGATTCAACCCTTTCATACTGACAAAATGTTGCATATATCAAGATGTATGGAAAAAATGATCAGAAACAGAGAGATAGAAATAGTATGTATAGTTTCTGGAGGAAACTTTGAACTTCACCTTACTCCTACTCAGTGACTCACTCTGAGCTACCAGGGTTCACACCCTGATGAAAAGTGCTCTTGCCTGTGAAGAACAGTGGTGCCCTTTTCTTCCCACCGCATCCATGAATAAGTCAGATCATGCTGCATTATGAAACATGAGACTGGAAGCCAAAAGTCTTACCATCACCCGGAATGATCCTGAGCGAGACGGTGTTTCCGGCTTCCTTGATCAGGTTGACGATGTCCGAGTGTGACTTGTTGGTGATGGAGCAGCCGTTAACAGCCAATATTCGGTCCCCAACTTTCAGCTTCCCGCAGCGGTCTGCTGGGCTGCCCTCAATGATGCGTCCTATTTTGTGAGGCATGGCCACACAAGCATTTCCAGCTTTTTTGTTAACATACATGTTTGTTTGTATGCATGTATATTTTGTATGTTAGAAATATGTGGTGATGTTTTGATTGGTACAAATTTTTTTTTTGATTGTGATTTCGATTTCGAATTGATTTATGTTTATTAAAAGGAAAAGACAAAGAGAGAAAGAGTGAAGAAGAAAGGTTAATTATCCAAATCGCCACATCTCAATTCACCCATAGAAAACCAATATGCTGTGTACACATCCTAGGTTATTGCGCACACTAGTAAAATTGTGAAATAAGGGAAATGTCAGAAATTCAGAAGGGATGTTCGGCCTATAGCTAAAACATGCAGACATGTGGTCAGTGTAAGTGCAACAGAAATACAGTCTTCAACAGTTTTCAACACTGCACATCTTGTTTACACAGAAGTTCCAAAAAGACACTAGGGACCTCCCGTTCTCTTCACCCTCCTTCCATCTCACTCTCTTTATCTCTGCTCCTCCCTTCAACCCCCACTTCAATTTAGTATTTTTTGCAGCATCCATATTTATTACATCACCTTGGCTTGTGTCTACCCCCTCTCTGTCTTGACTGAAAAATGCATAAGGTAAGCACAATATCAACCCCAGCAAAGTGTTTTATGCATCCATGGTATGTGGGGTATTGAATCAGCTGAAAACACTTTGTTTTTCCCAGGTCTGAAAAACATTGTGCACTCCTACAAGAATCCTCAGAGCTGTTTTTTAAAATACACATTTCTCTGTCAGATTTCAGCTCAAGTCTCACATGGTTGGAATCCATTAGGAGAGGGAGTGAGGGATGCTACATCGAGATCCCGGATCAGAACAAGAAAGCTCAAAGCCCATTCATATCATCCTCCCAAGAGGAATAATGACAGTACAGAGCATGGGAGTGTAGTGAGGCAGCAGCATTAACAAGAACCTCAAAAAACTCGAAGGCACTAAGGCAAGGTTGTTGACTAGCACTGTCACTGGTGTCACTATAAATAATACATTAATTGTTGCATGGCATTTTGCAAAGCAAAACACCATTAGCCCATGGGATCAATGAAACTTTCCCTGAGCGGTCAGTGGTGGTCATGTCTCATCCATGCTTATGTTTTTGCCTGTGACATACCACAGTACATCATCATAATGACTCACTATACAAGGGACCTTGGTGTGACTTTGGTGTTGGAAATTCATCACTTGGAGGTTAATACCAAATTTGTTCAAAGAGGACATCTACAATTCCTCATCAGTGCCTGAGCAACTTTAATACATGCAGTTTGCTGTTTTGCCATGATAAGTGAATATTATGGACATATAGGGACAGTGCGGAGCCTTCAATTACATGCAGAATGACTTGTAAGGGCAGCTTTGAGTCATGAATCTGTTATGATGGTGTTGTGATCATACTTCAACCAGCCTGATCCTGATGGACTGTGGCCTGTGCATAAAAAGATTTCTTTCCCCTGAGCTCATGCTAGTGGGTTTGTGACCTCAGTCCGTGACATTAAGTGTGCTCTGTCAAACGCCACACCCGTTCACAACGTAGAGAAAATTCAATGAGGGGTGAAGACTGGCACGATTTCATACACAGTTTTAAGGTCAAATTGTTCTGTCTTGAAAATTGTACTTATGTATTACTGTATTACTGTATTTATGCACTGGAACACATAGAAAAATATAATTTACAGAAGGTTTCAATTGCCAGTAATAAAATATAAAATAGGGGGTTTAAAGTTGTGTATGATTGCAGACTGTCATAATATGGTATACACCCATAACGTAGGTGTAAAAAAAGATGTTCTGACAGTGGATTGTGAGAGCAAGAGACTGTGCAATTCTATTATGTGGGGATTTACTTGGCACTGGCCTATAGGAAGGCAGACACTACTGACATTTTTTTACATTTAAAATTGTTTTCAGCAAAGTATTCTTGTCTTGTTTCTTTATGATAACCTTTAAGAATATTGCTTTGTGGCCAAAATATTGTTATTGTAAAATTATTTGTTCATGCCGTTCACAGAAAAGATCAGCATGCCGCAACAGTTACAGATTTATAATTTGAAAGGACTTGAACTTTTCAGTTTGTTTTCCCTCATCCATGCACCTTGACAATAGGTGAAGCTGTGCCGGGAATTTGTCTTTGCCCTTCATGCAGCTCACAGATAAACACTGATCTTCTTTTCACGAAACATGCACCCATCTAGATTACAAATGCTCAAACAATCACATTGTTCAGTTAGATTAAATTGAACCATGTTAATCACACATTGTCAGCACATAGTAAACAAACGAAATTCTGATATAGAAATCCCAGTCATCAGTCAATCATCATCAACTAGTTCCAACTCAATCTGCGTCGCTTACCGAAGGTGGTGCCAGCATCAGGCCTGGAAACAGACGACACGATGACGAAACCAAAGCCTTCGTTCTCTCCACGCTGGATCTCCACATCGTATGGCTGCAGGGAGGCAGGCACCACTGCGCTACCACTGCCACCTCCACCACCGCTGCCTATACCACTAGTAGATCCGCTGCCAGAGCTAACAGTGTTGAGCGAGTTCTGGCTCCCCTGGGGTGTCCGCTTGCCCTCAGTCAGACTGGGAGCCTGGGTGCTGCTGTGGTGGGAGGAAGCTGGTGATGGAGGAACATCGCCTTCTCCTTTTGACCCTGAGGATAAGAAGGAAGAGTTAAAGGGAAGAGAAGGAAGTGTATATATACAGTTTATTCCTTAAAAAAACCTGCAGCAAAGAAGAGCAATTGGTGTACACTATGTTTATATAATGTGTGTATAACAACACACACGCACAACTTTTCTTTAAAATTCACCTCCATATCCGGGGGTCTTGCGTCTGACAGTGAGGTTAACATGGCCCTGTTTGGCGGCTTGCTGCATCAGCTGCACCACCAGCTGGTGAGACTTGCCGACCACTGCTGTGCCATCCACACAGATGAGCTCATCGCCCGACCGCAGGCGTCCATCCTCATCTGCGGCTCCATACTTCACTATGTGTCCTATGTAGATCTGGAAAATGCAAATACACGCAATGCATGTAATGTCAGCATAATATAAATTCAATTATGCTGTCATTTATTGTATTATCTATGAAGAAAGTAATATTAATTCAGTATGAATTATGATTATTATCCTGTGGCTAATTAAGAGTAAATAATCTGCTCTAAATTAAACCACCAGCAAAGAGAGAGTGCAGTAAGTCAATGTGAGTTATCTGATTTTAAATGAATCTGTTAAACTAAATTTAACAGTAGACCCATTTCTGAGTCTGCTGTTGCAGGACTTTAAGGTATTTGCGGCTGATGTTCGGAGAAACCAAGAAGACCAGCGCAGTCTGCTGGGGCTGTGGAGACGCTTGTGTGCTTTAGGCACTGTGTGGGAGTGTAAACACAGCTCTGACAGAAACAAGCAGCTTCTACTGTATTTGGCACAAACAACAAGTACTAACTCCTGTGGGGTAGACCTGAAGCCTGCTGCCATTTTATTTCCCACTATCCCTCAATATCTGCCTTCCACTCTCTTTCTTGCACCTTCCTTTTAAGACAAATATATGGCGCACAACCAGAAAGATTGGTGGGTAAGGCCTTTGCTTCTCTTAACAAGCTGTCTATATGATCCTCCAGAGAGCAACAGGTCCAGTTAGAGAGAAAGTGATGTGTTAGGACTTTGGCTACTCTAATTTTAAAAGAAAATAAACAGAAAAACAAGAGTAAACTAACAAAAGATGGAAACTCTGATAGAACTGAAAAGCATACTAAGAAAGGGACAGAGCATTCAGAGATATAGTAATTTTTTAAACTCATCTGGTCATTACAAAAAACTATTGATCAGACTGAAAGGGATACTCACAGGTTCCCCAGGCTCATTTCCACCAAGGATACGGAAGCCGAAGCCTGTATCCTTCCTCCAAAGGAAAATGTCCTGCTCCTGGCAATCTGGCACTAAAAAAATACAAGAGAGAAAGGGTTACGAAACTCATCTGCATATATTTTGCTAATCTCTAAATATTTGTTGTTCTAATCAACAGGTTATGTTTCTGTTTTGTCCAGTTATCTCAAATTCAAATCCAGTTGCATAATAAGGAGTATGTTTTTTTCCTTCCACATAACAATGAGAGTGGGCAGATTCAGCAGCTGCTCCTTCCTTTGCCTCAGCCCTGCCTCATTGAGCAGATTGGCTCCTTGTTCTCACATGCAGACCACAAACTAGGCTGCAAAGTCTCATGCTGTGACCTTGTCATGTACACAGTGCTGATCCCTATTATTAACTCTCATTTATAACTGAACCTTTTTTTTTAAATCCATGAATTTACTGCATCATCTCATCTGTGTATCTCTCCTGCACAACTCCCCACACATTTACATCTCACCATGGATTGAGCAGACTGTGGAGGAGGACACAGGCAATTTGGTCTCAGTCTGTTCAACCCACAGGGCCATTCTGTACTGCCTGCTGTCTACACGGCTGCCACACAAGGCCAGTAGTGAACCCATTAGCTTTAGCTCTCCAGGTCCCCTGATAACGCGCTTGGTGTGAACTAAACTGCTGTGGCCAGACTTGTAATTAACCCTCCCCTTACCCAGGTGCATAGAGTAGTGATCAACATAGACTAACAGTATGTGCAGTGTGTGCCACATCAGGCGTCAGGTGACATGAATCATGGATATAAGCTAAATTCCCAAAAGCTCACCTTTCAGTCACTTTGTCTTGCTACTGAAATATTCCCCCTTGAGTGCTCTCACTGGATGTATATACGCACATACACACACATATAAAAGTGTGTTTCAAGTGTGCGTGTGTGTTGCGTGACGCACATGACTTTATATTAAAATACAGACGTAGAATCTAGGCCTCCTTGTCATTCTTAGTAGCCTTTTTCCTTTCCTCCTCCCCACACAGACTCTTCAGGGGTTATCAAACAGATATACCAATCAGCCACAGCTTACAGCAGCCCTCTCTGGGCCCAGTTAATATTTAATCAGCAGCAGTCCTAGATTTTTTATGATTATTAACCAACACTCACACACTGTGTGCACGACCCACATGTGTAGCTGGCAACAATCGCAACTGTATCACAAGGTAAGACTGCAGACCTGCCGTGGACCTCTACAATCACAGTGCGATATTTTAAAACACAGAGGTCTTGTATCCTCTAAATATCACCACCGGTATGAGTACAGGAGGTCTGAAACATGTAATTCAGCCGGAACCTGTCATTTCGGAGGATCCACTCTTCTCACAGTCTCTTCAATTGAAAACAGAAAATAAGACACCCTTACCATGGTTCCCAGTGAGTCATGCAAGACTCGGCCATGACTGTAAATGACATTTAGGAGTCTTCCAGAGGGGCTGTCTACTTTCTGGTTTCCCAGTTTTGGATTTTTTATACCGCTTTTCCTGGGCTGAGACAATCTGTTTGGCAGCTGATAATGAAATTCTGTTGAGTTTTAAAACTTGGCGTGTGGCTAAATTCTTTAAAGGAAAGAACACACTGGTGAGATCAGAGACACCAAAGGGTCCTGAAGATCACCAAAAACAGTGGTGGTTTATAATAGAAGAATTCTTTCCCTGGTGAAGAAAAAACCCAGTCAGCCAGATCAAGAACTATGTTAACGTTAACAACTAAGACTTAAATAGAGAGGGTTTACCACAAGATGTGCACTACTGGTAATCCTCAAAAACAGAAAGAACAGATTTGAGTGTTTCAAAAACTTGAAAGGCCTTTGCAGTTCAGGAACAATATACTATGGACAGATGGGATAAAGATCAACAATTCAATCAATTGGATTAAATAATTAGTTTTATCAATTATAGACTGTCGAGGTCTTTAAAACACACTTTCTAATGATTAACACTACAGATGGACAATGACCTGAAGTATATTTCATAAGTAACCCAACCAACTTTTTAAGGCACTGAAGTGGACTGTTCTGCAATGGCCAAGATAATCACCTGACCTCAATCCCACTGAGCATGTATTTCATTTGCTGAAGGCAAAACCAAAGGGAAAATGCCCAAAGAGCAGAACAGAAGAGTGCTGAAGTAAAGGCTTGAAAGAAAGTGTTTAAACAATTTATGATTATTAGTTTGTCTGGAAATTTCTGATCCCTTAAAACCAGAGAGGTTTGAATACAGCATATTTGACCAAACCCTTAACCCTAAAAACCACCTAAAGACCATTATTCGAGGATATACAAAGCCTTTTTTACTTCTGTGACTTTCATGAAAATGTGCAGGTGACCTCATTTGGTGAAACATTTGATTGCTACATTGCCTGATCAAGGGATTCAAGTGCAATGTCTACACTGTGAAAGATTTAGTGGTATCTAGTGGTGAGACTGCAGAATGCAACACCCCTCACACCCCACCCCATTTTTAAGTGTAAGGGGGAGTCTAGGGTGTCTGTGTGGTGTCATGTCGTCGTCTACAACCACATCAACTAGTCATATGTCAAATAATTAAATTATTTAAATATCTATATATCTAGAAACCAGATTTAGTTTTTGGATTTATTATGTAAGCCTATAGACCATAGCATTAGTGACAGTGAATATTATTGTAATTCCAACATCATCAAATTCAAACAAAACACGATTCCTTTCTAGGGCCATGTTTGTTTTGTTTGTTTGTCCAGGTTTCTGTAGAAACACGTTGGCGCAACTTGGCAGCCTCTGTAGGAAGGGGAGCCCTGTGTAGATATAGAAGTCGCAACAGTATGGTATTTTCTGGTGATTACGCTCTAATGACAACATATTTGTGACTACTATAGTCTGTTTATGCTAATAATTTCCTCTAGATTTTACATACAACACCTTTTAAATTAAAGCCGATGATCCACAGCTTTGTTTTTTTTTATATCCATCTACACAGCCAAAATGATGATGACTGTATCACTGTTAAAATACATATGGTCTGTAACACCAGACTTTTGCATAGCCCTAAAGTGGTGAGAATGAAGGTTATAAGCTGTGCAATATTACAAAAGGAAAAACTATGCAGACAGTTTAAACTCTAAACTAAGTATTTCTCAAAATGAAATATCTTTTATTTACTTTGGCACCATAAACAACGCTGCCTGACCACAATAACTATCACACAGGGATTATTAAAATATCAATTATTAAATGAATGCTACTCACATCTGCTCTCGTACATGCTCCTGGACTGTGCCCAGATCTTGAAGGGGTCAGGCTTCTTCTGGAGGGTAAAGGTGCCATCTGCAGGGTCCTGAGGGGGAAGGCCTGGTAGAGGTTGGGTAGGGGCAGCAGGAGTGGGAGCCACAGCCTCACTGGGCATAGCAGAAGGTGGGTGGCTGGGAGAATCAGTGTGGGCGCTGCGATGGCTGCACACACTGTGCTGGGAGCTGCTCTGGCTGTCTTTTCTCTCTAACTGGTGCTGGGTGGGGAGGATAGAGCGAGGTATATGTGTGTCAGGCATGGGGGTGGATATAAGCAGAGGATGGAGGTAGAGGGCAGAGAAAGGAGAAAAAAGTAAATGATAAGTGAGTCAGTGAAAAGGGTGGGATAGAGGGGAAACATGTTGATGGAGGACAAAGAGAAAGAAAAAACATTCAAGGTCATCTTTTTTAGACATTGCAGTAGAACATCTTTCACTAAAGCATCTACTGGAGTGTCAGGAGAAATGACTTGGTTTCCATGGTTGCCAGACAAAGACCATTTGAAATGTGAGGGAATTTTAATGAACAAAGATATTGCCTTTATGAATCCCATGGATCTTTGTTTATTGCAAAAAGGTCCTATGCATGAAAACAAATTCAAGGTTGGTCTCAACAGAAACTGGGATGTGTAAAATGTGGCTTTAAAATAATTTTCAAAATCTCAGCAACAGAGAAAACCCTCGATGGGTATATGGGGGAGTGTAGTAGTCAGTTGCTATTCGCTGTAAAATTACTTGAAGTAATTGGACTTTGTGAAAATGAAATAAATTTTCAATGTTCAATGTTCACATCAACTCATTTGAATTAGGACTTCATTAGGACTTAGGACTTCATTGAAAGTGTTAAACCTGTCTAAACTTTTACACCAACACCTGCAATGCGAAAAGACACACCTTGTAGTTAGTAGGGGTGTAATAGTAAATACTAAAACTAAGACTGAACCTGCAATACTTGTGTTGGTGGTTTAGTAAGGTGAAACTGTGACTCTAACCTCCCCAAACTTGTTGCCACACATTTGCAAATTCACCTCTTTAAGAATTTCCGTCTTTCACATGTCTTGAAAATTTGATATTTTCTCTGTTCTTAGGAGAACTATCGTTTTTTTTCTTTGTACACAGGCGTTTATGTTAAGAAAGAAACAGTGTCTATATAGAAAGCACAGTATGAGCAACAATGTTTGCTGCTGAGCTTCCATTGTGTAGCAAAACATTTCAGTTGAAACTATAACAAATGAAATTATAAAGTTATTCAACTTAAGGTTAGAGCAAAATTCAAACTGTCCATTTGGACATTTGTTACACCCCTAACAAAACTATAAAGCAGTGGCATTTTAATACAGAACAAACATTAGTTAAAAACAACGACTGACAAAAAATTGCCCATAGTTATGAGCATTTTGGGTCGATCTTATGTTTGTGCTTTGCATCTCATGATACTCTGTAACATTTGCTTTTTGATTCTGATATCAAAAAACATAGCTGCATATTACCATGTTACTATTGCAGAAGCACATATTTTGTGAAAAATGAGCCTTGTTGAGAAAATGCAATTACTCTCTGTGAATATGACAACTGAATCATTTCTTATTTGATATGAACAATAAACCAGTGCATGAAATGGGAGAAGTAGAGAAGTCATAGCATCGTCTCTGAATCTCTCATTCATCACACTCTATGAGACAAAGGGTCAAATATCCAAGTAATGGTTCATAATGAGGAGAACAACCATGCAAAATTGACTTCTCACTCGATCACCAGTGACTTGCTTAATAGTTAGGGACAGCACAGTCTTTCTTCCATATGGGATTTTATTGTGAGCAGCTATGTAGATTTTCAACTGGAGGGAAAACGGTTGTTCTGGGTTGACACGAAGTTGCATGCAGCAGATTACTGACATTTCACCGTCAGTAAAATGTCAGTAATCTGAAGTGACAGTCACACAGGGTTGCTATTGGTCCTATTCTACTCCCTTACAGCACCCATTCCTCCTCAATCTGAGGTGAAGTCTTTTAAAGTCAGTAAAAACACAGAGGTTTCATTCTACTCAAGTGGTGGATACTGAACCTAATATTGACTTTGGATGAGTCTGTCCAGAGAAAACGTCCTTCTGCTGTAAATAGCCAACACTCTGGTGTTAAATTAGGGTGTCAATAATTTAAAGCTGCAATGGCATCTCTTCTGAACCTGTATTGATTTCTTTTAATGAAGTTGAGATGAGTCGTCAAAATACGGAGGAGCTCGCTCTTCTGAACTCCTGAATTACAGCACCCTCCCCTAAAAGACCCTCACAATGCGCACAGGACTGGTGTTTGAGTTTTATTTCCCCTCTTTCACTTTCCTGTCCTATCCATCACAGCTACGGGTCACATTGCAATCTGTTGCAATTTCTCCTGCAGCTTCCCCTCAGCTTCGCTTCAAGCTCACTCTGTCGTCATTGCCCAGTTTCCCCTGTCTGTTAGCCTTTGTATCTTTTTGCTATCATGGCAATTCACCGCTGTGGGACAAACCATCACCACGCTGGTCTTTCTCTCCCTCATCCCTTTTTTCTTTCTTTGCTCCGTGTCTCTCTCCCACCATCCCTCAGCTGTGACTGTCTGCCCTCCCCAACAGCTGGTCACTGTTACACTGTTCTGCCTAGACTATGCTTAATCAGTCACAGAATGGCAGCATGGCAGGAGTGTTGGGATTTAAAGAAAAAGAGAGAGTATTTAAAACACAGAGCGCTGACAACACAGAGACAAGAAAAGAAAATGAACAACAATGAAAGAAGCTTGTAGTCAAAGTGACAGACTGTGAAAGAATGGCGGCAGCAGGTTTCTGAAGCTCAGCAGTAGAGAAAGAGTTAGATATCACATCTCCGTCTTTTGTTCTTTAAATAGCACTCCATTCATTCCAAGCAAACATGCACACACAAAAGAGCTGAAGATCATAGTACTCACCACCAGCTTTGGACTCCTCTTGGCTGGCACCACTCCTGCAAAGCATCGGCAGAGAGAGAGAGAGAGCATTAATGACCTGCGGTGCTCTTCACTTGTCCTGTTGGATCAAAAACTCTCCAGGACAAACGATTGGACTCTTGGTTCCTGCTCCAGAACAGAATGCAACTGTCCTTGCTCTCTCTCTTCCTCCTCTTCCCCTCTGTTGCTTTCTCTCTTTGAGCAACACACTGTGCTGGGCTGCGCGGTAATCTAAGTGATCTCCTTCCCGTGTGTTGTATCCACTCGGCACTCTTAGCAGTGCTATTAGAAGAGAAGCAACTGATTTATCTGCATTAGGCAGGCTGGGTGATGCTGTAGGAGCCTAGGACCACTGGTCCAAGCTACAGGTCGCCCCTAGTTAGGCTCTCCAGCAGAAAATCAACTACTACCCACTGAGAAGGAGCTCAGCAGCTTGGACTTCATATCAAAGCTTCCACCTAACTATGGACATCTTTTGAGTAACTACAGAGCTGGTTCTCCTCCTCTCCACTCCTTTGCTTGCTTAAGGCTCACACTGAGATCTCTCTCTCTCTCTGCCTTTTTGGTTCCCTCCCCCTCCTTTTCTTCCATGCTCCATGACTTGCTCCATTTGTGTGTGTGTGTGTCTCTCTCTCTCTCTCTCTCTCTCATATACCAGTTAACATACTGTAGAGAGTCACCAAGAAGATCAATCTCATTTGTGCTAATGAAATATTCATACTTGGAGCCAGTTGTTAGGGGAGAGGTTTTCACAGCATGCCGGTGTAGGAAATAATTCACAATCCCACTAAAATGTTTTTTTTTCCTCACAACCCCAAAAACTCTGCCTCAAATATATTAACATATATTTATTCAGACTCCACCTGATTGTTTATACCACATACAGAGAATATGCACCACTTTCCAAGGAAACTCATTTCTCTCCCTGAAGCTTCTTTTCCCACCACTTACTACAGCACATTATACTGAGACAAAAATAGACAAGTGAATGCATGAAATACGCTATACACGGCATGATTGGGACAAAGAGTTGCTGTTGCCAAGGCAATCAAATAGTTCTGTACACAGCAGCACTGGTCTACTTTGTTAAATGTGAGGAGTGAGCAGCAGTAGAGCACCACATCTACATTTTCAACCTTTGATCTTTTGCACCCTCATTTTACTTCATTTCTGATTTGGACACGAGTGAAACCATAGTCTTTCGCACAACATCTGATTCCCAGCATGCACAGGGAAAACCCTATTGGGAGTATGAATGGATGATCCTAGTGACATTAACACGTGCAATAACATTCAAGCATCCATCTTAGGCTCTTTCTGCTGCATTGGCAAAAAATCATTAAATGTTAAAACTCTGTTGCTGCAAAGCTCCTCTCTCTACACGATTCATAATTTATCCTCTCTATTTTCCCTTCCCCCTTCTCTCTCTTTCTCTTTCTCTCACTCTCTCCTTCAGATTACGGGTTGCCATTTACCGGAGTAAGTGGAACATCTCAGCTGCCAATGAATGTAAGTATATCTGACCCAGGAAGGACACCTATGAGGAGGTCAGATGTCAATACTCAGTTGCAGTTCCATCAGCAGGTTATGTGACCCTGGAGTCCTAAATTCCACAGTGTGGAAGGCCGGTAGAAATCGTTCACTTTGAAGACTTTTTAGAGGTTGTTTCAAACTGTTCAAGACGTGAACATAATTAACATTAAATGTATAGAAATGGATTTTAACTGTGGCCATATGGTTAATAAATTTGGCAGTAAAACTGAAGTGGAATAAAGATTTAAGGAATTGAGAGGTTTGACCTCAACTGTACATTTATCCACAATACCTTGTGCCAGCCGTAACAACTGATTTGCATGCTGTGCAGTGAACACATCTTCATGCGTGATGCAATCTCATTGTGGAAGTGTAATGGTGATGTATATGTGTCAGATGGGGTTGATCTAATGTGGATGGGTGTAACATTCATGAGCAGCAGAAATAAATATGGAAATTGCATGTTCCTGCAAAGATGCAACTCTACAGAAAAATCGCTAAATGTATGCGTACATTACATATTCAATGTCAGCACAGAAGGTAAGCTTTTATTTATGCACACAGTCACATATACACACCACATTTACATTATGCAGCGGTGCCATAATCCTGATATTTTTTTTAGTCTGCCTAAGCTGCTGAATGACAGGAAAGCTTTGCTCAGTTCCCCACAACAGAATGCTGCTCCATTAAAAGATGCTGAATTGATCACTGAGGATCCAACACTGGCTCAAAAGACCTGGTTGTATTATTTCTGGGGCAACCTTTTACCAGAATGACTAAGACTGTGTCCATTACCATTCAAATGGAAGGAGAAGTAAACAAACTGGGAGTGAAAATGACTGCTGTCAGTGGTTCAGTGACCTAAACTGGCTCTAAGCATCAAGGTGCGGGAAGCTGCTTCCTCTACTACTTTTATAGTAGATAGTGAAGTATGTCAATAATAACTAGCACAGTCACAACTTGTAGTTAGTTGTTTACAGTTAGTTACTTGTAACAGCAAGTATTGATGATAAAGGAATGGTCAGACCTATGTCTTGATTATCTTGGCTTTTCCTAATGATGATAACAGAATTTCAGGCCACACGTGCACCCACAGCTGTCGCTGGTGAGCAGCAACAACGGAACACAAATTCAATAACAGAGTGAATGAGCCAGCGTTTCAACGTGCTGTTGAAACTATGGTCTTAGAGGGCGTAAGCAAAGCCCACACATGAGAGCAAATAGTGCTTCCTCCAGGTTTTCTATATAAATTCTTGAAGGACGTACAACATGAGTAATGTTCTCTTTTGTTGAACCCTACAAACATTTGTCCTTGCTCTACTTCATATTTATTATCTGCTACTACTTCTCTCAATTACTCTAAATTATATTGCTTGCTCTTCCACGTTATTCCACTGCCTTACTTTCCTCTACATTCTATTTCCCTTCCCTCTG
>OMLM01003309.1:10013-59726 GCA_900302695.1 Helostoma temminkii | reverse complement strand
TGGTTAGACTGCCTAGAGCAAATTTACTAAACAATAATAAAAGACTTTACACAGCAAACTTGCTTAACAGATTTCAGTTTGTGGCATATTTGTCAGATGAGAGTTAAGAAAGGCTATGTCAAAAAGTCTTTTAATAAATAGATATTTACAGAGATTAAGCCTTTCACTTCTAGATTTGAAACTGTCCATGTGGCTTATACTGACTTTTTCTTTTTAACATCTGTCACAACACTGTCCTTGAGCAGCTATTTCTGTCCTTACAACCCCAGCCTATTCTGTCTCTGTCCACTTTCATTGCAAACATGACGTGCCACTTCTCTCCTCTTCCCTTGGTCTTTGACGAATGCACAGAGCATTAAGGTAATGGCAATACACTAAAGCCTTTTGCAAAAGCTCCACGACAAAATACATTTGAATTTTTTTTACCCGTGAAGCTTCTAATGTCATTGTGGATTTATCTGAGATTAACCCCAAGCAAACTACTTTCAAACTGCTGTACAGGTGTGGTGTTACAAAAGATGCTTTTCTCGCTTTTCTTGCACATCATAAAATACATACTCAGTCTGAAAGAAAGACCTCTTAAACAAAGTTTAGTTCAGTTTTAAAGAAAAATATCTCTTTTGAGATGTTTTAATTTGAATGCAGAATAAGTTCGTATCAAAATCATATATAAAATTGCAACACAGCAACGGGATATATATATTTGAGAGAAAACAATCCCTGCCCATAAATCATTGTATGATGTTATGTATGCTTGACCTTGTCCTTTGTGCCCCTACTTAAAAACAGACTCTGCTGACTCTGAGTCAGACATCACAGCTTGATGAGTCACAGATAAACAGATTAAGGATTCTTCTCCTCTAGCTGAAGTCCACCTTGTTCCTCCTCCTCCTCCTCCTCCTCCTCTGCCTATACTTCTCTAAGCCAATCTTCTCATATACGCTCCTCTTGCTGAATTTCCAGCAAATATCACACTCTACGCTCTAATCCTCTACCTCCACTTTCCCAAAACATGATCCGTGGTCCTTCTATTTCTCATCCTCTACTCACTCCTCTTATCTGCTTTAAGTCACTCTTCTTAGTTCCTGTAATTGTTGTTTGTGAATGATTATGCGCTGGCTGCTGATGATGACGTGAAAGGTCACCAAATCATTTTCAGACAGTAAGCCAAGCACAACAGCCCAAAGAAGTGTTATTGAGCGCACCTGCAACTAGTGATTATTTTTTATTTGATTAATCTGTCGTGTATTTCGGATGAATATATAAACTGTTTAGTGAAAAATGATCAGCACAATTTCACAGAGCTCAAGGTGATGGTACCAGGTGCCAGTGGTGTTTGAGCATTTTTTAAATATCAGGAGAAAAACTTTAGTATTGAATTTTGTGTTTATCAACTAAAGGCACTTTTACAGTGTGACAACGATTGTTTAAGTTCATTGTACCTCGTTATGTATGAGTTAGTTATCAGAACCTTCAGAACCTTGACAAAGCTGCAATCTGTGTCAGACTGTACAGTTATCAGTTTGAGGTGTGTGCAATCAATGTGTAGCACTACAAGGTAGATGAAAGTACACAAGACACAGAACCACGTCATCGATCTGTTTTGAAAATTCAGCTCTGCAAGGTTTTCTTCTTTACCACAGAAACTTTGTTGTGTGTGTAAGTGCATTGTTCCCCTCTAAACTTTATTTGAATCTAAATTATAAAATGTTGCAGCAACCACTCTCTGTTTTCTGCATATTCGTGTAGATTTGGTTCTAAATTTCACAGAATTTGGCCACATGCTGTCTTTGGCTGCTAGAGCTTCAAATTGTCTGTGTGTGGACGTGTCTCTACAATCCATAGCCAGCTTTTTAGATGACCAGTGAATTTACCACGATTTTCTCAAAACTGTCAACTTTCATCTCCAATAGTCTAGAACTGCACACTGTAATTGGACTGAGGAATTCATCAAGCTAACAATACAGCAAACATATTGAGCACCTTAAGCACCACAGACATTTAGAGGTTAACGATTTTTTATATATTATACTTCCACATAATTTTGTATGGTAGCTAAATGTTCCATTTAGTTAACATTTACTATTTGAGATTCATTACTATCTGTCCCTTCTCATCTCACCACTCACCTGGACCTACAGTAATAACAGAGTGGTGGCTAACAGAGATGATCTACACTGCTGTCAGTCACGCTGTCTGCACTGATGACTGCTGCTGCCTTCCGTCCCACTCTTCTTTATGTCCTTTCTGTCTTTTGCTCTCTTTGTACTGCTCCACAGTAGCATGAATAGCACCCTCTGTCTGTACCCAGGCTCTCTGACACACATGCTGATAGACACACAAACACACACAGGCCCACAATGATGATGACATTTAACACAATATAGCAGTATTATTCCAGCAGTACCGTGCAAGGTCAACTCATTAGAGGGCATAATTGATGTGGAGTGCATATCCCACTAATACAGATTTGGGTGCACTGGTGTTGACAGCAATTTAACAACAATAGGGACTGGACACAAATGAAAAACCTTGGATTTCGTTCAATGTCTGCATAGATACTCTACACTGGGCTAAGCGGTTTGTTTTGACATTTCAAACTGAAAAACATTTTCTCTGTGTCATTCCAGGCCAAAAGTGTATGTGTAAGACATGAATGGGACAGTGGTGGTAAGGAGGTTGAAGCAAAGCAGCATGCACCAATAAATGTGCATTAATAATGTGTACTGTCGCTAAAACAACAAACTTAAGAATATGTAGTATAAGCCGACAAACAAATAAACACAGGCTCTAACCTCCTTTCAGGTATTCAGGTACAGAAGGAGAACATTCACACCTTCACAATACCAACTTACTATATAGGCAACGTAAGACAATATAAAACGTGTTAACAGAAGTCTTTGGTTTCAATTCAGCGGCATTTGTATTCATAACATATAAGAGTCCCTGACCTAATGTGCTCCTCCTCCCCTTCCCGCTCATTCATCTAGATCTCCTCTTTACACAGCATCCCACTCCTTCCCACACTCATCTGCTCATTCTCTACCATGCTAACACAACCATCGTCTCTTTACCGCTTCTTGTTTCGTTCCATCCAGTCTGAGTATTTTCACCATGCCACCCACTCTCTTCCTCACTTTTTTCTCCTGCTCTCTTATTATGTGACTCTTTCTGTGCCAGCTATTCAAGCTGTTGTCTGTTCAGCAGACAACAGTACATTATTTTGCTTAATCACATATCCTCTCACATCAAAACTTAACGTTCAAGCATTTATTTCTCCCTGCAGAAAAATATAGGACATCAATATGTAATACATACCTCTTTGCACCAGCATAGTGACCTCACTGCCTCTGGGACATTTGCTCAGCAGGTCCACCACCTGGTTGTGGCTCATATTCTGGACATTTCTCTTGTTGACTTCCATCAGAATGTCCCCCTCCTTTAAGCCCCGACAGCGTGGATAGTCCACTATCTGCTTGACCCTCTGCCCTCCTCCTGTCAGGCTGTCAGCAATGGTGAAACCAAATCCTTTGTCTCCCTTTTCCATGTGAATGGTGATCAGCTCAGGCTGGGTGGCTATAGATGAGGCCAAGGTGACCACATCACTCGAGTAGCCATGTGAGCCATTAGACGCCACCTCAGCTGAGGGGCTGTGTGGCCGTGGCTCCCTCATGCCATTAATGGGTCCAGCCTGATTGGAGGTGGAGTCAAATGTCTCTTGTCCGTTGACAATGATTGGCTCCTTGTCCAAGATTGCCACTGATGTCACCAGACTGGTGTTGGGGTCATCAGGGTCAAAGGGCAGCGGGTACCCACGGCATAAGGCCAGGTCCACCATGGAACCAATGGGGATGGATTGGAAGATTTTTACTACTTGAGCGTGAGTGTATCCCAGCACAATGGTGTCATTGACACTGACTATCACATCACCTGCACCAAGAAGAAATAATATGGTTAGTAATGCAGTTATTTACACAATTATCAACTATTTATAGCAGTCAGCAGTTTTCCTAAGTCAAATTAATGCAACACTTTTGGTGTAATTTGGTGTCATTTGTCTGATTTACTTAGCAGTGAAATTTCACTATTCAGCTAAATGAAGCATTGACATCAAAGTGCTTGTGACTCGCAACATGACAGGGGTGTAACCAGTGCATGCTGACAACCTCCTGCCACCCTGAACAGCATAAGTAGCACAGAAAATGGATGGCTGCATTGCAAGAACACAACAGTGTGTGTTGTTGTATGAAAACAGTGCCCCCTGTGGATGGTGGCTCTGTACTGCACCTGTCTCCATCTTGCCATCGACAGCTGCAGGCCCGTCGAGAACCAGACTTTTGATCTGTAGAAACTCATCTGGCTCGTCACCTCCGACCACAGTGAAGCCAAAGCCACGACGGCTCTTCTTCAGCTTTGTGTTAATGAAGGTTCCTTTCAACTCTGCTGGGTTTCTTGTGAAGAAAGGCTTCCCTCCTGCAGACCATCAGAAAAACACCGTTATCTGTTGTACTAGGTCTGTTACATCACTTCTGCATACAGTAATATGAAAACAATAACATCAAAAATCACCAATGTTCTATTTAAGCATTGTGCAAAAAAGCTGTAAAGAAACAAAAATGATATTATGACTGTCAAAGCAAAGTTAGAAAATCCAGTATAAATCAACTTATTTTAATGAACTATAGACAGGGTCTATAAATATAGTTACTTTTAACTCCTGCAGGTCCAGGAGATAAAGCTGGAGGGACCTGTGGGTCCCTGTAGGTCTCCAGGTGGTTTGGAGCATAGTTTGCCAATGGAGCTGCTGCTGAGGAGTGCTCCTCTATCCACTCTGCACAGAAACAATTGCACACATGTTAACCTGCACACACTCAACATAAATGTGTATTTAAATGCCACATATATGAACACTTAACAGCAACACACACACACACACACACAAAGCTCAAAGCACATTCTGTCCATAATGTCTATCTGATTCTTTATTTCAGCTCCTACTAGATACACTTGTTTTGTTTTTTTTATAAAATATTTATTTATATGGTGTGCCATTGTTGAAACATGTCAATGGGTCAAGCTAACTTTAACTATATTGTTTATATAATTATATGATATGTTATTATTTCTATATTATTATATTTTGGCAGACAATGCTCTGGGTCTAATGTTCCTGATGTGGGAGCTCTGAGGACAACAACACTGCTTTGACATATGAGGTCCCATTTTTAATCTGTTGGTAAGTTGGTGCCACTAAAAATATATTGAATTATTATAGCAGTTTATGTTTGCAGTGTACCCAAGATTGGGCAGATGGCTATCACTGGATTACTTTATAACTGAACAAAACTTTAAAATACTAGAACTCAAACTATATAATCTATGATTTATGTAGGTATTTCTGGTGACATTTTAGATAATCATATCCTCAGGAAGTGTAGGTAACAGAATAAAACATTATGAGTATCATGTCTGTTCATAATTTACTCTAGGAGTAGTTTATGCATTTTGATGAAAATTGCAGCAATCAGCAGCTCCAACTGCTGACAGTGTTAATAAGCCAAATGAGTTTGCTGAATTACAATCGGTTAATTCTTGTTGTTTTAAAAACCATCATGCACTTGCCCATTTCACCTCACGCAGTATCTTTTCCTCAAGTCTCTTTGTGTTCCCTGTTCACCTCTGTAATTGTTTAAAAACCTCTCTAGGCTGAATTGAAAATAGTTTCTCTATGTTTTCATGGCTTTCAAATTAAAATGGTCAAATACAAAATGATATACAGCATTTGTGATTTTATATTTCAAACCTATAAACACCAAAGACAACACCAGGGATTGAGCCAGATGTCTCTTATTAAACATATAGTAGTTTATCTGGCAAATTGCATTTAGCAAAAACTGTTTTTTGTTGAAATCAAGTCACTGCAGAGAAATGCAGTCTGGCCCAAACCCAGGAGAGCAGTGGACATACTAGAAGGACATGACACACTCACAGACATGAAGAAAGAAAGAAATGGTGCCGTGCCAGGGCAGGAAACGAACCTCGAATATACCGCTCACCTTCTGGAGGCTGCGGCTGCTGCTGTTGCTCCAGGATTTTGCGGCGCCGCGCCTCCACCACTGGATTCTCATACTGGGTCTTTCTGTTTATATGACTGAGACACAAAGAGCGAGAAAACACAAGTCGATGGGGTAAAGGTCGATTAGAAAAAAAGATGAAATGGCAGTGTAACAGCTCATAAAATGCATTCATCAATGTGAAGGTTCAATCTTTTCAGTAAATCAGTCACATGTGACCTAAAGACTTCCAAATGAAAATTTGTAAGAGGGTCTTTCCTTTGTTTTTCTTAGTATTTATTTGGATCAGTAAGGCGATTAACTTACTCTACAAAGTAGACCCCATACACTGGGTCGTCTATTCTCTCCCATCCTGGAGGCAGCTCTGAAATACAGAAGGCACACAACATTAATCACAGAAAGACGCGTTACATTTAACCTTGGACATTAGAATAGCTGATCTGACCCTCAATGCAGTCATTATAGTAGAGTTATAGTATAGTATCTACAGTCATTACATGGATCCATTTATACTTGTTTTCACTGTTTTTCTTCACTATTTGAGCAAGAGACAGAGTCTTGTGTAATATTTGAAAGGTTTGTCTGGGCTGACTTCTCCCATAAACATAAATTGGGATCAAATTCCAAGAATTAAATTAAACTTAACAGCTCATTTACTACTATTCAGTTATATCATTTAAAGCCATGTTTGATTAAATTGGAAAACAATGATTTGGAAAACATGTTTTGTGTGGTTTCTGTCTGCCAAGGACTCACAGAACTGTTACATTTCTGTTTTATTACATTAGTAAAAGTACAGTGTTTTGGCTCCTTATCAGATACAGACTACTCTAGCTGTGCCAGTTACACATATTAATCCAACATATCACATGTACATCTTTCAGTAAGTGCTATAATAATCCAGATGACCTGGATCCTTTACTGCTACCTACAATTACATTTATTCTTCTCATTAAGACTAAAGCACCTCATAGTTAGTGTGAGAACAGCTTTTAACAAGTCTACAAATTGCATCCATACATATTTGTGTTCATTTATTTTTTCACCAAATGTTGTTCAGCTGGACATTGCTTTATTTCATGCACAGATCCTTACACATTGTACATACACCTAGTAACACTTCATCTGAACAGGTGGACGGATGAAGCCTGTTAAATTGACACACTCCCAATAAAATGTTGGCGTCTTAGTTCTCCTCCTTACTGTATCTGATTACAGGCAAAGACATTACCTCCTTGTGTTACTGTGGGCTTCTCCTGAGTCCAGTAAACACTTTTATAAGAGACTGGGTTTCACAATCAATAATCGCACACTGTCTGCATCTGAGCAGCCAGCAATAATAAAGGCTTAAAGCCAGACATTTAAGGCCATGTTTGAAACTGAGCTCGCGCTCGATTACAGGGTTGTTTATGCTACAAGCAAATGGGAAGTGAACCGGCAGCTTAGCCATTTGCATTGCCAAGCACATATGTCTACAGTCTGTTTTTGTACATCTGAGACATTCCCATTACTGACACTATTAACACTATTAAAACTGTTAAGTTTTATAAAGCCAAATGCAAGTAAATGATACAAAAATATCCTCAAAGGCATAATTAATGTGTATGAATGTTAGCATTAAAGATATGTACAGTAGATCACAGTAACACATGTGAGTATTCGTTAGAAGCTGAAATTCTAGAGGGCGGCATTTATAGGAAGGAGTAAGAAATGTAACTAAACCAAATGCCAGCAGCATCAAAGTCACATAGGACATAGACAACTTACGATTAAGTTGTTGTGAATTGTTATGTCAGATAAGTCTCTAAAACATAAAACCAGTTTGGTTTTGTGTTTAGAAATCTTACCTAGATCAGTCTCCAGTTCTTCCGTATGTATCCCTTCTTCTCCAAGGTGAAAGCAAGATGAAATAAAGCAAACAAAATGAAGAAAAGAAAAGCGGTGGATAGTAAAGGAAAGGTAGTTTGAGGACGGATGAATCAAGAGCAAATAAAGAATGAGGAAATGACAGTCCACAGAAAGGCAAACAGGGAAACAGAAACCCCTTAGTTTCAAATGTGATATTAAGAACATAAAATAATATCTAACCCCCCCTGAGGAATCTAAAGATGTGCATCCTGCCACTTTAATTTTCACCACTTGATGGTGCAATTTTGCAAACTGTGGTGTGAACACTGATATCGTCAGCTATTATTTGAAACTTTTAAACACATTTTAATTATTGGGAATTATATGTCATTTTTTATGACTGAATACTTGTCATTTTAAAGCATGGTAAATGTAAGTCACATGCCAAGTCAACAGAAGACTTAGAAAACATTGTTTATAATTAAACTACTGACTAATGATAGAATTAACAATGTCACCACTCAAAATGCACAAAGAGCTCCATGTTTCAGACCTCAAGCACCACCTACTAATTCCTAAACCACTACATAGAAGTGTGAATGTATACTATTATTATGTAAATCATGTGTAGCAGCTTACCATCATCATCACACTCTTCAAGAGGCCTGGAGGCTTTGTCTCTACACCGAGGATCCAGCCATGATGTGGTCTTTGTGTTGTGGCTGAGAGGAAACAAACAAGACAACAGAATAATTCAGCACAGGCCGTCAAACCAGCTCATAAAAGCACAGCAGGAGTGCATGAATGCATCAATAAAAATTAGAAAGTAAACCGTGTCAGCAAGTTTACAGAGGACAGAAGGCATCTACAGCAAAGAGCGCGACACAGACAAGATATCAACAACAACAATACAATACGACTTTTTCCCTCTACTGCGTAACAAGACAATAAAGTAATTCAGTGATAGCAGAAACAAACATACAAGCTCTGAAAATACAGAGTCATGTCCTGGTGGTGTGCCTTTGCCATGCTGCAGAGAGGACAGAAAGATGGAGGTGGTCAGGTGATCAGGATGTGATCTCCTTTAGAGATCGGGACATGCAGGGATTATGAGGAAAGCAGAGGCAGCCAGGGGGCTGGGCAGGTTAGGTAGGGAGGCCTAAAACCCAAATCATGTGGGAAAGACAAGCCACTGGATGAAGACGATAAAGTGCAGGTAAAACACGTGGGTTATGGACTATAATATGAGCTATGGTGAGAAATGAGTAGCTAGGCAGCATGTGTGCAGCAGATTGCACTGTTGCAGGGTTCGGATACATACTCTATGAAATAAAGTTCTCCATTCTCTGTGTAGGCCATCTCCCAGTTTTCAGGCAGCGGTCCCAGCGGGTCCTCTGGAGAGACCTGTGGTTCTGCGAGGGTCTGCTGCCCACTGTCGGCTGTGGATATGGCTGCATTGTTCAGACCACAGGGTGGAGCATTATCACGTGCAGGGTACGGCCGGAGAATGCCGCTGCGGCCCTCGTCTTGGTCGTTAGGGTTACCTGTGCACAACAAAGGAGAGGGGAAGAGACTACGCACTAAGGATCCTGGGTAACACAACGAGCACAACATGGAGTGACAACAAAAAAGAACAAAAACACAGTTTATGTTTCATTCATGCAAGAAGAGAACATTATGCAAGAAAATCAGCCATGCTCACTCTGGATACTCTAGCACATATCATGCAACTTTAATCATTGCTGTCTCCTAGGACTTCTCCTTCCCCCTACAACTAAATTTGGCTCCCGCCTGTTTCCAGTGTCCTGAAAGGGCCCCAGGGATATGCTAATTCTCTGAGCAGCAGTCTTTCCCAAACTCGTTTTAACCCCCACCTTCTTTTACCTCTCCACCCATAAGCCTCTTTCTCCTAAAGCTAGCAATCCCAACCCCCATTCCCACTTGTTCCTTCTGGCCCAGTGTCCACCACCACTTCCGTGGGCCTTTCAGGCTTGATCAAATGCTAATTCAACACTCTGGCAGCCTGGCAGGGGGACACAGTGAAGGCATAGATTCACAGCAGAAAAAAACATCTATCGCCCTCATGAAAGAAGGACGGAGCACACAGGAGAAAGAAAAAGATGGAAACTTATCACTTATTTTCTTTTCTGTCTGTATGTGTTGAGATATGTTAAGAAATATCAACTCAGGATGAACAGATCGTGGAAGAGAGGTGAAGCAATAAGAGAGATGAGAGAGCATGTGAAAACACAGACTCTGGCATGAGGTACAGGGAGAAAGAGAAGAATGTTGAGGGCCCACTGAAAGCTGTACACCCCTCCCCACAGGCAGATGGCAGTGTTTGGAGGCTTACAGAAAAGGAATCAGCATCACAAAGACATGATGTAACTACCAGACACCATACAACAGAGGAGAAGATCACAAACATACACACATCATCTCTCTCCTTCTGTATTCCTAATCTTGGGAATACACACGTAGACACTCCTAAACTAGGGTCTACTCAAGAACAAAAACAGCACGTATACAGCATACTGCACATGCACAGACAAAGAAAGCAGTTACAGAAACTTCAACAAAGAGAGAGGTTCTACAATGGCCTCACCTGTAAAACTGTTGTTCATTTCCGTGGCCTGGTCGTCATCGTCATCGTCAGCAGGCACTACTCGGGCGTTTTGCATGTCATTGTAGGACTTGGTGCGCTTTGGGGTGGATTGCTGGGAGCCTGCATCACTGAGATTCACTGTCCCAATGATGGGCTGCCTTGGCGGCTTGGGGGTCCCATAATAGTTACCTAGGCAACAAGAAGGACATTAGCATGCTTGAGAGAGACGCAGAAGGAGGGAGAACTAGAAACCGCGACAGAGTGAGGAAGCCAGGGATAAAAACAGGCAGAGAAAGAGAGATAGCAGATAGGACCTATGAAACCTCCTAATCTTTTGCTGGGAGGAAAAGACATAAAGCTAGATCACAATGTGACTACAAATTGTGGCAATAAGCTGCTGGGAAAGCAAAACATTTTTAGTTTGTGTTTGGGTCTGTAGATCTTTATTGTCTAGACTCTGAAAACATACTGGGCAAAAACAATGGACCAGCTACACCCACGAAACATATTTACACGTCAGATGTGCAAACAAATTATTTATATTCCACTTTGTTTGTCAATCATGTAATGGTGTAATGTAATGGCAAAGCCAAAAGAATGGTTGGAATGGTTATTCACTGTTTTGGCTAGAGTTAGTTCAGAAGCCTGGCACTGCCTGTATCATAGATATAAAGCTAGAGCAAGCAGACAGTTAGCTTAGCATAAAAACAGAAAACTGAAAAAATTGCCCAGCACATCCAAAGTACAATTCCAGATTAACAGGTTATATAGTTTTTGTTTAATCTGTACAAAAAACCTTTGTGAGTGGGACCTTGATTGTTTGCCTACCAAATATACATTTATCTGTTTCTTGCCAATAAAAAGATGAGAAAATCAATACCGCTCTTGTATAGTAAATATGATTCTACAGCCAGCATTAAGCATTGAGAGTGAAAAGGGGGCTTCATCTAATCACAAATAAGATATACTGCTGCATATTAATTAATGGGATTTAAAAGAGCTAGTAGGCAGATTTTGTTACATTTAGAAAGAGCCAGGTTCAGACATGCAAACATATATTACAACTTAAATCAAATGATAGATGTTTTTAAATGATTTTATATGTATAAAATGCAGAGTTATTTCCAAATCAATAATCCAGACTTCCTTCAGTTGTCTGGATGGCCACAGACTCCTGTGGACAGGTATTTGACATTGTCTGCGTGAAAGAGAGGAACGTGCCAACACAGAGCAGAACCAGTGCCAAGCAGATTAGTGTCGTAACATTCTCTACCAGCCCCATGCACACAATCACACACACAAATCAGACTTATCCCTACATAACACACAGTCATGCAAACAAACACACAATGCATGAACGCACACCCGCCCACACTCACACACAGACACACATGCATGTTTACACACACAGGTTTGTGTCAGTTTAAGACTTAGTGCTGCACAACACTGTCCTAATCAGAGTGAGAGGGGCAGATGTGGAGTGACCTGCTGTCTCCTGAATGCATCTCCCCCCATCATGCACTGTCTAATCGGAATCAACTGAGTGCACACTCCTACAGCATGCCTGCATGTAGCGAAAAATAAATGTTGACTGATGCTACGCTCATTGTATCTGTGGTGAATCAGGACACCTGCGCCATCATGAGTCGCTAGGAGTGTCAGTTGTGATCATAATCATCATCATACTCACCTTCGTATGTTCCTATTTCCAGTAGTGTGCCACTCTCCTCAAGCTCTAGGAAGTCCTCCACAGAAAGGAAATTATAATCCACCCCTTGGACCTCTCCAGCTCGAGGAGGGCGGGTCGTACCTGAGAACAGAAAAAAACAAAAGTTTAGGTGGATGCCAATAACCTGATTTACAGTCTACAGTTTACAGTCTATTTAAGGTGAGATCAGTGCTCTTCTCTCACAACTATCACACTGAAAGCCTATCATTAGTGTTAAAATGTTGTTAGTTTCACAAAATTCATTCAGCTTTTCGAGATGAGGACCGATAATGGGAAGGGTTTCTAAAGTGGGATATGGGAGAGTTCTGAAATCAAGAGGGTGTGATTGTAATTCAGTACGTTGATTGGAAGCAAAGTGACTGTAGAGTGGTGGCGGTGAATGTTATGTCAGGAAATTAAATCGAGCTTCCATCTCAGGCTACATCTATGCCCCATGGGAAACCGCTGCCTGCTAAGTCAGAAGATAAAATAAAGGTCACCTTTAGAAATATGCAATAGTCCCGATACTGTTAGTATCAGTCCGTCCATTTCTTCATGGTGAGTCTTGAATTGTAGCACTGACATAACACTATTATAGCTGTATTACTTAGGCTGTTATTGATTGTTAGAGCTGCATTACTCCTGCTGCAACTGCAATGCTGAACAGCTACACTTACTGCATTTTTGGGTGTTGTTAGGTTTAACTGTATATAAATGTAATGTTTGTAGTATAATAAGAGCTTTTCAGTCTCAGACAAAATAAACCAGGACTCATCCATAGCAAAACATGACATGGCAAAACATTTCAGATTAAAGATTTTTTTTAACTCTTAATAAATCCCTTTGTTTGAAAGCGTTTAAAAGGTAAACCATCTTGATTTTTGCTTGCTGGCCTGACTGCCCTAACTGCCCTGAGCCTGATCCCCCCTTGGAGTTAATGATTTGTGGCCTGCGGTGTTTTACTTTGTAGTGATAACACTTTGTAGAAGGAAGCTGACACCACACAATGGAGACAGAGGCTATTGTATCTCTGTCTATACAATAGGGAGATGATGGCTGTCCAGATGGCTGACGGAGGTTGTAACACATCTGTGATCAGGACAGGACTGTTACGTGTGTATATACACACAGGAATATAACTCACACCCCTTTAACTTAAAGCAGACCTCACTGTAACACAGGCAGCAGTGCAAACCACTGTGAATCGTACACTTTATTGGTTTCAGTACTGAAGAACAGACAAAACTTGCTACTGGAAAAGAAACAAATATATCATAAAAAAAAACTAAAGCTGACAAAACATTCTGCCAGAACAGCTTGTAGGATGGTTGAATAGCTTGATATACTTCCTTGTATCTTTCTGATGCTGGATTAGTTGGGGAGGACTGTGTATGGCTATTGGCTATACTATCTGACATTTAATAATGATAATAATAACAACAACTACTATGACTACTACTACTACTACTATAATTCTTGTGGACAGGCAGCCAGATTTATATTTCCACAGATTTTAATTCCACTCCACTTTTTATAGAAATAGCTTTTCACTTTGGCCATCTACAAACTCTGTGTGCTGTTCAGGCACAGCGATGGTTTGAGCTAAAAGCGAATACATCTTACTTCAGCTTGTTATCATGCTAACATTAACTAAGTAACATTAAACATTTTTAATTTAACTTTAGTTTTGTCATTTTTTGGGTGCAAGAAAAAGTTAGGGGATTACCTAAACCATAACAATTCACCCTCTGAGCACTAAACGTTTGCACAAAATAACATCTCAATCTGTCTACACCTTAAAAAAACACAGAAACAGTTTATCACTCTTCAAAGACAATAACATTATCATTTTGTTTTGTTCTGGACAAAGCTAATTTAAATGCAAGATTTTTGCTCGTTCAAGTGTTTACCAAAGGGTCTTCAATATGCAAGTTCACACACCATTCCTCAAGGCACATCCATCACACACCTGATAGTAAGTATTTACTGTGCACTGCTCAGTCCTACATCTACACTACACTGCGTTGCAAAGGCAACGCTGATTTTCTTTATCGTTTCTCTTCTTGATCCTCAAGATAAATTGATCAGGAGAAGGCAATTTAGTTGACAAGATAAAGTGTTAGACCGTAAGCAATCAAACACATCTCCTCCACGTGATGATGAAAACATTATAAATCATCTAGTTGGCCGTTTACAGCAGCAGTGCACAGCACAATGCTGCTTTGTATTCAACTCAGTGGACTGAGATGAGATGAAAGTGAAGTTGTCTGGGAGTTTGAGTCATAGGACTGGGTGGCCCTAGAGTGGGAGATGTTTCTGAGGCTCAGTGTGCTCCACTGATGCTCTCTGCTGAGCAGGGAATGGAGCTGTTATTCCAGGATATTCCCTACAGTGGAGTGCTTCCATTGGATGATAAATTCTGGTGTGTCTGTTAAAGAGTGCCTCATTAGCACAAATCTGACGTGTTATCATGTGGTCAGTATACAACAGTTTCATATTTTACATCATGATTGGTACTGAATGGGTTTTTAAAATAATCTGAGCTTTTGTAACTTGATATTATGTTTGTACTCTGCTTCTCTGTGATGTCTTGCATAATGTAAGAGCAATATTTTCAGTACAGTATGGGCATGGGAGAAATCATCTGTCGCCATATTGTGATGTATTAATGATGTAAAAGCAATAGATACCCATGAAACTATGACAAACTATGTGCTTAAAAAGTTACTTTTGGTACTCTACTGTACAGTATTTGTCCTGTGTACTGTACACAGTGTTTCAAACATCACAGCAACGTAATGGAAGCAGCAACACCTCTTGCTTCAGGCTTAGATCGCTCCAAATTCTAAAACTAAGAAACGTAACCAAAAGCTGTAAAATCTGTGGAGGCAGACATACACAAGCAAGCAATATGAACACACATTAAGTATAGATATAGCATCACTCTACATCAGATATCAAAAAGAAAAACTAAGCAAATCAAGAGACACCAAGTGGGAACGTGTTTGTCCAAGTTTTGATAACATTATCATATATCGTAATAAAAAAATGTAATTAATAGAGAAATGGTTTAGAGTTGTATCAATTACACATTTAGTTGACTTAAAGAATATTAGGTAACCATTTACTGGATTTAGAGGCTATTTCTCCGAATAGTTTTTAAAAACTTTTCTTAGTGAAATGATTTTCTCAGTGGGTTCTATTCTGATGGGCATTTTATTTCACTTTATTTTATTTTAATTGATTAATCGGTTAATCAACAATCTTCTTTAGAGCTGAATAACTGTTGTTGTCACTTTTTAAGTAAAAATGCCATATGGTGTTACAAGTATTTTATTCTTCATTTTATATAATTAGAAACTTTTCATTTTTACTGTTGGTTAAGGAAAACTAAAATTCTTTACATTTTGTTATATTTTATAAACAAACAAATTGATAGAATAATTAACAAATTAACTGATTATTAAAATAACTGCTAAAGCAGACTTTCTGCTTGATTGTGACAACATCCACAATGGCCTCATAAACCAACCACCCCTGTATAAATAATAAAAATCTGTGTCAGTAGACAGATTTATAGTCTCATATGTATTTTGCCACAGTTCCTCAACAAATTCCACAAATATCTTCTATATCTGAGAGATAATTCACATTGGTATGTGAATGAAATTCTTTCACATACCAATGATGCCTTATTGGAAAACATTTTTTTTGGATTATAAACATTTGGTTAGATTTTGGAGATAGTTTCTGTTGAAAACAAGACTGTTTGACTCGAAGTAGAGT
Organism: Helostoma temminkii; assembly: GCA_900302695.1. Classification (NCBI taxonomy): domain Eukaryota; kingdom Metazoa; phylum Chordata; class Actinopteri; order Anabantiformes; family Helostomatidae; genus Helostoma; species Helostoma temminkii. The sequence continues at coordinate 43,705 of OMLM01003309.1, read as the reverse complement.
CTGAATGCTTTCAGTGTCCAGCACTAACAGCTGGTATTATAGTCTTATCTCCTCATCATTGTGGATAGTCTCTTATTTTCTCTGTCCAGAGAAACGAGTGGGCCACACTCAGTCCCTGACCCCAGCTCTGATGAACTGACTTTCACTGAATGCTATCAATGAGCTCTTTCTTTTACTGTGAGAAACCAGCACTGGGCACGAAGGGTTGGGAAAATGTAACACAAGCACATTTGGAAACTTCTTTGGTTTTTAAGCATCATGAAACCTGCGGAAAGTATTTAACCATCACTGGCAGAAAACACACTATGAAGATGTATAGGAAAGGGAGGGCACAATGACAACACCTATACAACCTATACCTATAAAATAATCATAGTAATAATAATAGTCACTATTAAAAACTAAACAACATAATATTCATAAACATAGTATTGCAAGGCTGCTGTACATTACTGCTGTCCACATCCTGTATTGGTTCTTCCTGTAGTTTTCCAAGTAGTACATTTTATATTTATAAGATTAATTATAACGATTAATCACAAATGAAAAAAATCTTTTGACTGGCTAAACATTAGTAGAAGTGTAAAATTTCTTTGAACTTCAATTAAACTAAGATGTTTGTGTTCATCTGTCAACTTTGTTTTGGTTTCAGAAAATCAAATATTGTCATCATTGTTATCATTGTCTTTGTGTTATAATTTCTAATTATGGAGAGGGACAGAGAAATATTTACCAGAAGAGTATGCATTATGCATAAATAACACAAAATAACACAACAAAGGGTAGGACAGAACAAAGCCATAGACTTGGGGACAGCCTGTTACAGAACACCTTCATGCTCATCCAACAAGCTGAAATGCAGGCGTGCTTTCCTCATTAACCCAAACATGCAAATCTCCAGCCTGAAGCTTCCATAGAGATTTGCAGCTCACTGGTGGTTTGAGCATTTGTCTTAAATCCACCAAATGCTAACACCAGTGCTACACTGAATATATTTTTTGGCATTTTTTCTTATAAGCTGATTAAAGGAATCTGTATAGTTACTGTGCTCTGTTTGGCAGTGATAATATCCACATGTGAGTAACAGTTGTCAGTTGTCAAGAGCATGAAAAAGTTTAAAGCTACCACTAAAGCATTCAATTATTATTAAAAGATTGATTAATGTTGATAGATAGATAGATAGATAGATAGATAGATAGATAGATAGATAGATAGATAGATAGATAGATAGATAGATAGATAGATAGATAGATAGATAGATGACTTATGATTTATGGTTACTTTTTTAACTACATAGTAAATGTTGATGCTGTTTATCTAATGTATAATGTATGATGGTGACAGGCAGATACATTTGGTGCTACACAAAACCAAGCAACTACAACAGGCAGTGAAGTTAAAACATGCAAATCTAAATATCTGCAGTGGCTGGCAGAATATGAGACACCGTAAATTAGAGATTAAAGCAGTTTTTATACAATCCCAGATCCCAGATTTTGCAGTTTCACTACAATACATGTAGCAACAAACAGGTGTGTAAAATCTGCTTGAATGCAGCAGCTCCCAACTACCAACAAAGAACCTTTTCCTAAAACATTAACAAGAGTTTGTAGCTGAGTTAGCAACATCAGTATGCTAATATTGTCACAATGACAATGCTAATATGCTGATGAAGGTGTGTTAATCACATTCACAAGCTTAGCTCATCTTATTAGCATAGTAACATTTGTAGGACCACCCATCAAATGAGACAGACGGTGACATTAAAAACTTTTTGTCCTTTTGATGGTGCAGGATCAAACATTACAGAACCAGTTAAACTTTCCCGATGTGGACATGAATGTCGTGGCAATCTGTTCAGTAGACTACAGCTATTTAGATTTTGCTCAAAGTAAGCTGCAAATAAACGGGTTCGGTACTTTAAGAGTGATGTGATACGGCTTGTCTTGTAGTAAAAAAGACCTCAATAATGAAGTAGCTCTTTAAAAAAAAAAGTTCCCAATTTTTGTGTAACCAAATTTGATTCTGTTTGTTCCTTCAAAGCCATCACGTTGTTGTCAAACATTGATGCAGCTGCTAGAGGATAGAAATGTATGACTTTGTTTTGCTGTTTATACTGAGGTTACAATCTTTTTAATCTCTCTAGTTGTATCAGGCTGTTGCAAGCGATGCTACAAGTCAATCAGTTGGAATGCATCCATTACATGGCTTTCAAAAATGAGCATTATGTCCACAGCCCCTGTTAGATGCCCTTACATTTTACTGTGCAATGAATAAATACAGTTCTCATAGTCAGTTTCCATTGTTTTAAAGCATCTTAAGTCCTTCCCACCATATTTCTTGTTTGTATCTCATTTTTCTTGCTGTCTTTGCTCTGTGTCTCACCATTAATTTCTCCTGTTCTTTCATCTACATTTCACACTGCAACAAAGTTTGCGTCTCTTCCTTTGAAAATATTCATGGGAGGGTGGGTGAATAAGTGGGTAGATACAGTCAGGAGGTGTCCACCACAACCCGGACATTGCTACTTTGGAGTAGATAAAGCAAGAGCACAACATCTGATCATTATGACATTATTACTCTCTTAACAACTACAATGTCAATCGGAAGTTTCAATGTGGACCCACAGGGAAAAGAGAGAAGGGTGTACAGTGCTGTTGTGACAGGGGGCATCTGCCAAATATTTGAAACGGCACAAAGGTGAAAGATGGAGAGACTACAGGAGGACGAGGCCTGGTACAAACACACGGCACACGCACAACAGGAAAAACAATCACCTAATGGGCACATGAAATCCCTGGCACAACAAACAGCTCACACTTTCTCCCTCATTCTCACCTCTCGCTGTCTGACAAACAACTGTCACACCACCGAGGAGCCAAAGACACACACACACACACACACACACACACACACACACACACATACATACAGCACCATTTCAAATCTCATCTTGCTCTTGTCTGGACATTGTATTATTGCGCAAAAAGCATCTTGCTGACTTTCTCACAAGATATAACAAAGCTGAATATGTGCATTCATGTGTGTGTGAGATACTGATCTGAAGCACTGCAAGTCCTCACCTTTAGTACACCATCAACATTGCATAAGTGTCCATAACTGCACTGCATTTTTCGATTTTTTTTTTCTATTTTAGTGCTGCATCTAGGCTGATTATTTTCATTGACAGGTAATATATTAGTATTATTATTATTAGCATTATTATTTAGAGAACATTGGTATAGTTTACATTCATAGATCCTCATATATAAAAAAAACCTAGAGAGTGATTTATAGAATAATAAAAATAATCATTAGCAGCACCAAAACATCATTCAGTAGTAGATGCAATACTAATATACACATATCCATTAACCCTGTGAGAGAAGTTAATTTAATAAATTCACACACATTTTATGGGGTTTACTTAACTCTAATGTTTGTTATTCCCATATAAATATATAGGAAGTGGAAGGGCATATGTGGATAATTTATTTTGATACAAGCCTGAGAGTGGTGTTCCATGCCTACTCACTTTGACCATATTGTACTTTCTGTATATGGCATGGAATTTACAGTAAACACACAGGTGGCAGGTGCGAGCATCTATACTGACACATTCAGACTCACAATCAGAAAGACAGACAGAGATGAGAATCATGAAAACACATATATAGTGTATTGAGTGTCGACTATAAATAGCAGGTTGTGGAAGCCAGTTTCTGTCCTCACTGGTAGTTCATAAAAAGCTCTGGAGCAGGGGACACAGGTCCCTGAAGTGGCCTGTTTGAGTGCATGCTATGACCCACATCCAATCTCCTAATACTGGGCCACTCACTAACTGCTACAGAACATGTATTAAAAACTTCAGGAGCACCTGATTTGCCCTGTGTCATGAATTACAGACCCTGTAGTTATAGTTGAAAAATGTTCTCAGCAGTAGGTGCTCCATGTGTTTAAATCCTGATGCTAACTTATATGGACAGGTAAACTGCATTTTCAAGTAAAATCACATTCACTTCTGTCACAGTGATTATTCTTGCACACATTAGTTATTTCTTTTTTTTTAAAGATGTATGAGAAGTAAAGTAACTTCACAGGAAGAGGTCAAGTTTAAGTTCAGTGTAGCAACAGCATCTGTGAGTGCATTTTCCAAGGTTTCTGCTACTGTACTTCTTCTTCTCCATTCCCAGTAAATGAGCTAGTATACTAGTGTCAAAACATTTAGAGGCCATTTTATCTATCTTCAGAGAAAAGCAGATTCCAAGGCCATCTGGCTACTGAATCTTTTACAATGCACAAGGCTCAACTTTCACTGTTTGCAGCCAAAAAAATCATTAATATTCTCCTTTTTGTGTTGCTCCACATTTGATATTTGATTAACTATGCACGTGTTTTCACAAAGGTCTAGGAAAGAAAAGGGTTTCAGGGTCAAACATGATATTTTACAGTACACTGTAATGATATGATTTTTTCATGAAATGAGGCAGCACTCTAGCCCTTGCTGCGAGGCTGATGGAAACTGTTTATACTGAGAGGAAACTGTTACCTGTAGAGGCTGACTAAATATTTTGCTCATGTAGCCCTCTAGCTGGCCCAAACCTACAAGCGTAAATGAGTATAAGGCGAAAGGATGAAAACTGTGACAAATTACAGTTTGATTTGTGACTTGCATCAAAAGTCTTTTATTTCAATTATACATTTTTATTATATTTCAATATCAATTTTTCAATTTTTTAGCCATACAGGTGACATAGCTTATAGGATTACAACATTGTATACTGGATGGGTTGCTTTTGGATTCTGACACAGACATTCATGGTTTACAGACAATGTATCCAAATGTGCTGACTCTTCCTCTCACACGTTACCATCACATTGGTGGTGGAGTGAAATGTTTCAACCTTTGCATTGATTTGCTTCTGTCGGTATGAACTGTAATAAGTGCGCCATGGGAAAAAAACTGCCAATACCATACCATACCTGCAAAACTAATGAGTTTCCCATCTGCCTCATCCACCTTGTGTTGTGTGCTCATTAGCAAATATGAGCATGTTAACATGCAACACTTACATGGTAGCCATGCTAAACACCTGCTTCACATTATGATGTTAGTATTTAGTTCACAGCAACACTGAGTTCAAGTTTACAGCTGCTAGCATGACTGTGGGCTGTAGTTTTTAGATTCTGTACATTTATTAATTAATTTATTGTCTCTTGTATATGTACTTGATTAGTTCAAGTACATATACATATTCAAGTACTTGATGTACTATGATTAGTTCTTTATAACTAGTTGGATTTTATCTTTATCATTAAAACTTGGCCTGAAAGTGAACCCTGAATAAGATACTGAATGTCTGCACACATAGTTACAATCAGAGTACTGGCTTACTCTCATGTGATATTTGGACTTTGCTTCAAAAGTTGAAAAATACAAACATGTTAATATTTTTTTAAATAGTTCTGACAGTGCAAGTTGTGTGAAAGCTGCCAAGCAAGTAATGTGCATGTTTTCTACTGAAGATAAGCCATGCAATAAGCCTCTTGTTTGCATGTGTTGTTATTGTTGTTTGTTTTAACAATTTTTAGCTTTTATTTACCTATTTTTCTTCTATAGTGTCCAGTTTCCCTTTCAGGGCATGAGGACATGACGTTCTTTGTTCAGACACAAAACACTTGTGATTATGTCCCAAAGCATGACAGTAAAAGCTATTTTTTATGTTTGTGAAATAACAACAAGTAGAAAACAATCCCACATACACCCACACCACTACCACTACCATCACAATCACACACTGACACACACACACACACACACAAAAGCAGGTGAACAAACACTATCCTGTGTATTGGCAATGGGCAATGGGGATAACAGCACTCTGGTAACATCTGATATCCTGCCTTGCCTTCCTGGTGTTGATGGTCTAGGGAGCTTCCCCTCATTGTCTATACACAGGAATACAAACGGTCATGGACATATACAGAGGCACAAACACTGATACAGCTAAACATCTGCTGTTTCTAAATCCTGCTGGTTTTGAGTGTGAGTGTGTCCGGGCGGGGGAGAACACACAACACCGAGCAACTTCCAGCTGATCGGAGAATGAGATTAGCCAGATTGTGGGATTGTAAACTGTGGAGAGAAATGGCTGTTTCTATAGAAATTAATTCCATTAGCTGCAACATAGACCGGGATGTGTTTCCAGGATAAACACACGTTCAGTGTTGATGGGGAAGTGCATGTTATGAAAACACAAACCGAGTGGTGACGTGAGAACAAATTATGTGTATATCTCAGAGAAAGCAGAGCAGAGGAGGGGCAGAGATAGCAAACAGTCACAGAGGGAGTTAGCAAAGAACTCTCTTGGGCCTCTAAGCCAATTACAGAAGCAGCATTGATTGAGGCAGCACTTTAAGGCCTCATCTACCCAAGTAGTCCCTTAATACACTGGTCAGATGATGGAAGCGTCTCAACCACAAACTCTGTACGGGCAGACATTTGCATCCATTATGGTGTCAAATCTGGGGGACAAATCTATTTAAGCATATTATCAGGACAAATACAGAATATCACTATATGAGGACAAGGGTTCAAACTGATTTTAATTAAAGAATGTATCATTCCCTATTTGAAGGCTAGAAATCTACTACTGCTGAGATGAGGAGATACTGGGCCCATTACTTCAGTTCTGATCAGCTGACCTGGAGACTAAGGTGAGCAAACCCGTAATGCTGTAGCTGTGTTCCATCAGCACTTCCATCCCCCATTAAAAGAATTGCTGGCCCATAATGATTTATAAAGGGGAACAGAGAGCGAATCAATGTAGCGGAGGCCCTCAGATTAATGAATAAGCAAATAGCAGTCCCATTCCAGATCCTATCAGGGACTGAGGTGCTGCTAAGAGCATGCCATGCTGTAGTAGGTTCAATTAACTTACCATGGGGTTGAAGAAGCATCAGCCATGCCTCCTTCTGCCTCCCACAACACTCATGCAAATCCATGAATGTATTCAAACACCATTCAAAACTCAGCAAGAGTTCCTGAAGATTTTCTGTCAAGTATATCGGCACTAACAAAAGAGTCACTACTTTTTGCTACTAGTTTACATGTTCAAAATGACAAAATGTCAAGTACAAAAGGTTTATTCTGAAATACGCTCTTGTTCCATCCAAAATTCTGCCATCTGTAAACTGTTTGGATAGAGTTCTTGCAGGGCTTATTCAGAGCTGCTACTAGCTATTGTAATTATTGATTCTTTTTTATAATATTTTCTCTAATTGATTAATGGTTTGTTTCACAATATAAAAAAATTGTGAAAATGTGGAAAAAATCTTGCTTTGTCCAGTAATTCGGATCCTAAAAATTATACAGCCTCTGGCCACGTCAGACAATAAAATGATATCACTCTAATATTTCTCTAAGTATAACGTATCTAAAAAACAGTGTTTCACTTGTTTCCTACTGGCTTTAACACCAAACAGTGACTGAGCCTACATTTATAAAAAGCTTAGCTTTCTTTATGCAACAGCATATTTGATTTTTTGTATGAAGAGCAGCTTTCTAGCTGTGATTGTTTGAATAACGGGATGATGGAGTTACCCATTAAAGAGGAGAAGGACAGAGCATACAGAGGGAGAGAGACACACAATACTGCTGCTGCCCAGCACAACAGGCCATTCTTTCAGCTCGCGCCACAACACTCCTCACAGCTGAGTCCCAGTTGGTATTCTCCTGCTGTTCCCCCTACTCCCTCCCCATCTCTCCCTTTCAGTATGGGGAAGAAGAATAAGGGAGGAGACAAGGACTGCAATTTGAAGTATATTATATACTGTAAAATTACACAAAAGATGTCTAGGTTTTTTGTTCTTCTTTCATCTATTTGAAACCACTGTTTTAAAGAAGAAAGGGAAAGAGGGAAGCAATTTTCTTTTATATTGGAAAAAACATTTGCACAAGTAGAGGTGACTCAAAGAGGTAAAAATGAAGGGAAGATGGAAAGAAAAAGATGAGATGTGGTTGAAAGAACCAATGGCAGGCACAGGGAATGATGTCCTCTAACAGCAGGCGAGTGTGTCAACAGATCAGTGTTTAAATTCAGCCCCTAACCAAACACCATCTCAGACAAACATGCATATGTGTGCACACAGATCCGCCATCATCACATAGACGAAACAACACAGTGCAGCTCATCAATATCTCTGCAAAGACACTGATTCCCGTAGTGCCTTAAAAAAATCCACCTGCTTCTGTATTCCTGTCTCTGTTCGTATCCATCTATTCTCCCCACCCACATCTCGTTCAATTTAATCCCGGAAGCCAGGGCATCACTCCCAGGAGAAGTAAACGTCACAGATTTACCTCTAAACCACAACCGCTGCTCCCGCTACTGCTTTCCTCTCGGAACGTTATTCCTCAGAAATATTCAAAAATATAAATCCAAACAGGCTGTACTGTGCTCTCCTTCTTCTGTCCAAACCATCCACAAACATGGATCATCCACTTGTCTGTGGGCGACTGCTAGCTCCCAGCTTGCAAGCTCATTCAAGCAGGCAGCTAGTAGGCAGCTGCCGTTTTTCTTCAAAGCCCCACAAGCAGAGGAAATTACGGGTCCAGCCCAGCTTAGAGGCTAAGCCAATGTGAGCTATTCACACTCTAGTTCCTGTCTGAGGCCAATGGCTGCAGCCCCACAGCCCCCCTGCAAACTCCCGCCCACTGTCACCCTCCCTTTCTATTGCTTTCTCACTCTTTCTTTAGTTTTCTCTGCCTCTCTTTTTCTTGGCCATAAATATAGACTATGGACATTACCTAACACATGCTCCCCCCTGATAAACACTTCATGCAGGTCCTGTGACTGTGGAAACCTCTTTGGGGTGAAAGCTAGGTTAAAGAAGGTTGCAGAGAGCAGCAGCACAAGGATGAGGTTAAGTATTAAGGATGCACATGAAGATGGGATATAAAACAGGGTAAAAAGTAAGAAGTAAGGCAAATGAAACTAGGTAGCAAGTTGTTCCTTTAAAGATTTAAACTAACAAAGGAATAAATAGGATAATTGATTACCAGTGTTCTTGAGATTAACTAGTCTAAAGTTAAATGTTGGATTTATTTACTATGCTTTGAACGGACTAGACGAGCGAGCCCTCAATTAGTACCTTGGGAGATTAAGAGCCCACTGGCAGACCAAAGGAAAGCTTGTACCTGGCAGTGCAAGCCTGCACCTGCATGGACATGGACTGCTGCCCAGGCAACCTGACCACAAAACCCAGAAGCTGCCCTGAGGGTAGAGGACTGCAGCTTTCTGTTTGGATTCACATGGTCCAATTTCAGCCATGTGGCTCTTGGTGTAACACAGCTAAAAATAGTTTTAAAAATAGTAGCTTTAATAGCAGCCGTGAAGATAATCTACAAGAATTTAGCAACACTAACAGTAATCATTTTCAACACCTGGTGACTTTTCTTACTTTTATTTACATTTACTTGTAGCAGACTTCAACAGACATCAAGACTCTATACAGACAGTTCAGTCAATCAGTGCAATCAGGTCACATTCTTATACAGTTTTGGTTAATACACTTTCAAAAGGCAACATTACCATTACTCTCATATCTGTGTCATCTGCTAAACATGAAGCTAGCAGATCAGCCTAACTTATCAATAAAAACAGGTGGAAACAGCTATCATCACTCTGTCCATTAACAAACCAGTTTAAGCATGTTTATAATCAATGTGTTGGTAGGTACAACCACACCACACTGAACACCACAGAACCACACTAACTGTTTCTCTCAGTTTCCGATCTTAATGCTACGCTACACAGTTTAAAGCTCTGTAGCTTCATATTCCTTATGACTGGTTTGGTTTGGTTTGCTGAACTCTAAGTATTTTAAGCTGCACTAATTGTGCAATCTTTTGTGTGAAGCTGAAATAGTTTTAAGCAAAAGTTTAATGGATAAACGTTAAGAGACCCTGGAAAGAAGACAAGAAGAGTGTGCTCATCCACAGGAGTAAAACAGTAAAACTGAAACGCAGCAGCAGTCACATGAACACAAAGTTAAGGGAGGAAAGCTGCAGCATATCTGATTTTAGATCAGTCCGGCATCATCACAGTCACTGCTCGGAGGCATGCTAGCAAACTGAGGAGCTACAGTATGTGGGCTAGCTGGCTGGCACAGTAGATCCACATCCGGACCATCACAAGGCAATCACACACAGATTAGTCTTGTAAGACTTTGCGACCATAACAGAGAATCTTGTTAAGTCACTAAATTGGCACGATTCATTGCATTGTCCTAAAATATGGGGTTGCCATCACACTCCACTGACAACACCGAAAAGAGAATAATAGCTGCCTGCTTGATTCTCAGCGGCGAATCGTCAATCTTTAAGTAGTGAAGAGAACAAACACCTGTTTTAATGGAATCTCAGACTCTGTTATTGTTCTATGTAGTGGACAGGTCGCCTAGTTTGGCATATCAGGACTGTCCACAGTCATACATTGAGAACTATATGATGCAGTTAATCAGGAGCAGATTTAACTGAAACTGTCAGCAATCTTTGCATCTTTACTAAGACAGATTGTTTAATTAACAACAGTAACATTATTATGAGTCACACTTAATATTCATGATCATTGTGTGTCCTCATCAGGGGCTGATTAACTGAATATGAGACCAGGCTTTGGGTACAGCCTGTTCTAAATGGAAGTGTACAAACAGAGGTTATATTGTTGTAACGGTCTATCCTGCATAATGTACCATAAGATGTCTTTGAAATAGGCCCGGAGGAGATTGTCAGTAACATAAACAACGTCACAGACCACAGCCTCCAGTGCCACCTTCCACCCACTTACCAATGACACTGACGATTAAACAAAAAGCATGAACTTCAGGTCTTTTGGCCTGTATGTGGTATGTGATTCATTTTAATGGTAACAAATGATGCCTACTTGCTACTGTGTCTTTATAAAAAAAATCCAAACCTGGCAATGAATGCACCAGCACATACATAAGCATAAACCACACATACACACAACACACACACTAGCACCTGTCTTCATCCATCATTACCATGCAAAATACATATTTGTTTGGCTGGTTTCTCCAACAAGCTTGGAAGCCATTGTTTTTCCATCCCTCATCATTTCCAGAGTGAATCATGTGTTAACGCAGCAGATATTTGGTCACATGAACAAAATATGAACCATTCATATGTGAAAAACAGGCAAACAGAAGCTGAGGCCCACTCATCCGTTACAAGAATGAATGGCCATCATTAGCATGAGGCTCCCTGGCAGCACCCTGCAATGCAGCGACACACACAATGGCGAGTGCCACGCTTCCCCCTGCCATTCCCCCAGAGAAGCCCTTTTGTTTGAACAGCATCTGGACCTGACCTCCATGCATTTGAGGCTAATGACCCCCTTCTCTGCTCCCTCTCAGCCTCTCGTCTCTTCGACTCTCCTCTCCTATCCTAACCTCCTCTCAGAAACCTGCTCTGCCTCTACAGCAACCACCCTCCTCCTCCTCCTTCTCCTCTTTTCTCTCCTTTCCTATACCCTGTCCGTTTTTTACACACAGATACCCCCCTCCCTCCCTCTTCTAGCTAAGGAGAGCAGCCATCTCCTGCTTCTTGAAAAGAAGGTCTGTGTACTAGTGGGCCTTACACAAAGCCTGCAGGGTGAATTAGAAAACCAAGGAGGAAAAAGCACCAGGGCTACTGGCCATCTGTCCCCCTGGGCTGGACATGCCTGCTCCAAGTGAGCCTGCCCCTCGCTTTCCCTCACATAATTCCCACCTCTACCCCCACCTTTCCTGATTCCCTTAGCCTATATACACAGCATCAACCACACACACTCTATGCCATGCATACATCACAGGCTTCAGATGGTAGATAGCGATGAAAGTGGGAAAAGGACGAAAGAGAGAATAAGGAGCTGCCACTTGCCTGGATGCAGAATGAGCCTGGAGCCAGCAAATCAAGCTGTAATCCCTTTCTTTGTGTGAGCGGCAAGCAGAGAAATTTGTCTCCAACAATGATTTCCCCAAGATCAGCAGTGGAGTTGAAAACAAGGAAGCAAGGGAGTGAAGGACAGCAAGGAGGGGAGGGAGAAAAAGACAAACAGAGAGATAGGAAGAGATCGAGGGTGAGAGCAGCAGAGGCAGGGAGACAGCGGGAGCAGCTAGAGTGTGACAGAGAGAGACAGAGGAAGGCAGCAACCACTGCCGAGCCACAGGGACGCTGACACTCACTGGAGGATTTGAAGTGAAGAGAGGAGAAAGACAGAGAGAGGGAGCGGGAGAGAGAGATCAGGTGGGGGGAGGGAGGATTGGTTCGCTCTGTGGCTCAAACGCTGGGATAACGCTGAGATAACCCTCATCCCCAAGCAGCAGCTGTAGACGTGAGAAGGAAATGAATCCCACGAGGGAGACTTCTCTATCAATTATGACATTTGCAGCACGTGATAACAATGGCCATCTGTAGAAGCAGGGCTATGAAAGAGAAGGGAGGAGGGTGGGTTAACAGGAGGAGGGGTTGTTCTCTTCCTATAAACACATACACACACACACACACACAAAAGAGAAAAAAAACACCTCCGCCAGTGGTGGAAGGAAAGGCACCTGTTCGAGTCAAGCATGGGGACAGAGGGAAACACATGCTCAGGAGAGGGGGAGGAGACACAAGAGACATGGAGACAAAGAAAACAGAGGGCTGAGAAGTGTGGCTTTTATTTGACTGCTTTTGTCATTCTGCCTTGTCATGCCTAGAAAATATTTGCATGTGTGTATGTGAGAGGGAGAGCGACAATAAACAGGAGGTGGCAGTGATAGTGGGTCACCAAGAAAGGGAAAGAGGAAGGGACAGGAAGAAAGAAAAAGAGATGAAAGGTAAACAGTATAAACTTTTCGTTTCAAAGACTACCAGCGATGTGTTGTGGCCATTGTTTGCCTATTTTTTAATCATTACCAAAAAAAAAACAGTGAGGGTTAATCCTCACTGTATTTTTATAATTGAAAGCAAATCCCATTAAAAAAAACAAAACTAACAATCAGTTGATCCTACCATCAAGTAGCTGTCTGTGTATCCAGACCTCACAAATCTTATTTATCCGAGCTGAGACCATCATTGTCAAGAAACTATTAAAAACACAGAGAGCCATACTGTTCATCACTATCAGGAACGTGGGCAGTCTAGTTTATTTTAAGTCAATCCCACATACACCTTCTGCTCCTGTAAATATTCAACATGGCATCATAGTCATGTCTGAAAATAATCCTTAACGCTATTTACTCCAGTCTGAGTAATGTTTAATCTAGCTGTTTTAGAAAGTTATGTTGCTTTTTTTTTTTATAATGACTCACATGTTGTTAAGTAACTTTGTTCATACAAAACGGAGGAAGAAACAGCCAGCAGTTATGTTGCAACTACAATATAATTGGGAATCTATATAATAAGAGCAATACTTTTGTTTGCAATTGTTACTGAAGTCCAGGGCAAGACTGGGTAATTTGTCTAGTAAGAGTGTAAGAAAACAATTTTAAGGAGACAGGTTTACTGCATGCACCCCGGGAAGTTTCAAGACCTACTTAAAGGCCTTATAAATAATTTTAGGTGGCCTTCTGAGCACCAAAACTCAACTCAAGACTATATCTTGCTCCTGTAAGACTATACCTTCTCTCCTTTCTATATCAATAAAGCACATTTTCTGTCTGTCTGTCACTTTTAAACTCCAAAACAACAACAACTGCTGCAGCTGCAAATTGTCATGGGCAGTGTCTTAGACTGGGTTTCTTTGCTGTGCAGCCTCCCTTTTGTGTTCTTTTGGTGTCTCTGCATGTTCTTTTTTTATGGTCTTAGGTCCAGTTTCTGACTCTGTCTGGTGTGTGTCTTAATTTTTCCATGACTTGCTCCTATATTTGCTCAAAACAAGAACTTGAGTAGTCTTGGGCCTACTCTTTTCATAAATTTCCCCAGGTAGCTGAAAGGGCTGATGTGTGGACTGTAGCAACAACAAATTGCATCATTGCACTGAAGTAACCCAAAAAATGGGCTACAACAGCCGGCAACTCATCACTTTTTTCACTTAATTCCTTAAAATGTGTAATATATTAGTTATTGCAAATTTAGACAACATTAGCAACACTACAATAAAGAAATATCCAAACACAAGTAAAAGCCTTGCATTCAAACGTTTGCTTTGGTATAAGTATTGGAAGTACAGTATTAAAAACTGAGTTTACTAAATCAGAACTATTCTACATGCAGTTGTTTAACATATAAAACTGCTTTTTAAAAGCCCATGAGATGCTTTATATGTAACATGTCAATCTGTGAAGTAAATACAGTAATCCCATATAGTACAGTACCTGACAATTATACTTTGTACTTTGATATGCCTGTATCTTTTGAAGTATCTTTAGATGTGTTCTTTGTGGACAAGTCCAGGACAAACTGCAGCTGCTTCACACTAAAAACCATATAGGCACAGCTGCAGAGATTAAAATGATGTGCTGCTGTGCTTTAGAACAGTCTCACAAACTTGGCAGCATGAAGATGAAACCTTGCTAACAGTGGAACAGAAGCAGTCCTGTTGAGTTTTACTAATCACCATGAGATAGTGTAGCTCTATGAAAGTTATTCCTGCACACTGAGGAATTTGTCAGTACTTTCTTCACAAAGGAGATCAGACCTGAGAAAATGAGCCATCAACATATAACCTCACAACTCACTGACCAACAGATGATAGCTCTAGCATTACTATAGCTACTCACAGTAAATGTTTATAAAAAATAACCCTGTTCGTTTGTGACCTTTATGTTTCTATGCTAATGGTTTACACCAGTCCACTAATGATAAACAAGCAAAGTAACACAGGCTGTGCTGTAGGCTGGTGGTTATCTGTCCTCTAAACTTAGGAACAGATGCGCAATAGCACAAGGATTATCCTGTTATTGTTCAAGACGACTTGAAAGATTTCACTTAATCTTGTGACAGTAATATTTAAATCAGCATCCCTTATGTGATGTGACTTTTTTTTCCTTTTTTACTTCTGACCAATCCAAATAAAGCAATTTCTACTTGTGATCCTTCATCACAGATTGTGTTATAGATTGGAGCTGTCTTATGTGAAGGTGAATGTATCACATATTTTGTTTTTTTATTTTGTCTTAGTCCTGAAGAAGTAAAGATATCCAGTACAAGTTTTAGTTTGAACACCTTCTGGGATTTTCGAGGCATTAGGGGTTAAATGTATCCAGTGTTCTGCTAAAAATCAATTATTTGTGAAGTATGGGAAAAAACAACTTTTACTTCCCTTTTTTGTATGGTCTCAACCTTGCTGCGTAAAGTGAATTAAGATCATGCATCTATTGTGAACTGGACCCATGTAAAAAGTGAATTCAACTACTTTTAATAATATCCTTACAATACTATATTTGAGAACGCATATTTAGTATTTTTATTCTGTCTAAGTTCAGTTCTAATGTCCAGTCTATGTGTCCTCTGCATACTTCCCATCGTCCTATGTTTGTAATAGCCCAACATGTTCATCACATAATCAGGCGGGAATCTATTTTCAATATATCAGAACATCATAATCCCAGGCAGGGCACCGGGGAAGGCTCAGAGAGGCGGATTTACCAGTCACATGGCTGAGTGCAAGGGAAGGACAGAAAGGCAGAGATTGAGAGGCAGTGAGTGAAAAAGCAAAGAACGAGAGAGAGAGAGAGAGAGAGAGAGAGAGAGAATACATTAATCTAGGTTAAAAGCCACATTTTATTAGGGAGCACCACGATGCAAATAGATGCAAATGAACACAAACAGCCAAACATCAGTCCACTGAAACAGGAAAAAGCTTTGCTTGATGGGAATGATGATCCCTTGCACATACGTATATGTAGATCCACTGCATTGCTTTGTTGAAACACTTCAAGCTTTGTGGTCACCTGTGGCTGAAATTAATCCTTATTTACTATATAGTACACTTTAGAGTGTTGCCTGTCTTGTAGTAGTGTCTGAATATTGTGTGTAAACCTGTCCACTATATAGTGGAAATATATAAGAAACTGACAGCCTCATGGCTCCAGCTGTTATTATATGATTAGCAAGTGTCATATCATGTTTGTGACTGTGTCTGAAATCTCAATTTAGTACTGAGTGAACTATATAATGTACATGTACATGTACATGTGACTGATTTCTGACACAGACTCAAACATGACATGAGTACGGTAAAAAAAATTAAATGAGTAGAGCTGGACTATATCACCCAACTGTTTATGACGTAGCCGAGCCCAGCTGTGGAGTCTGGCACGGAGCTGAGTGTGCGGCTTGAATCATACTTTTTGTATATTTAACAGCAACTGAGGCAGCTGCAAAAACAGTGCTCTGGTCTGGTCAAGACATGAGTGTCTTTGATGAGCAGTGATAAATAAATGCTACAGTGATGTAGTGTTTGGAAAAAAAGCCTTGTTTCTGTTTTCATCTGTTAGAAGCAGAGCTAGTGTGGATTTTATATGATCAAACAAACATGAAAAAAACAGTAAAAATAGTTTTTGTTGGAGTGAAAAGGAAAAACGGGGTTAATAGGAAATGAAGCAAATTAAAAAGAAGCCAATGGAAAGTGGGTAACTGGGGTGAAGATGGTAACAGCTTGTATAAGACCTCATTCTTCAGCCAGGTGTCCTAACTTAAACATCCAACACCACATTGTTACTTATACCAGTACTTTTACTCACAAGGCACAGCATGGCGATACAGATTGGCTCGGATGATCTTCTGCAGCTCGTGGTCGGGGGACGACTTCTGAAACCTCAAACTCAGGTAGTGCTTCAGGTCCTTGTTGAGCTTGTGACCTGGAAACAGCAGACAGATAGAAACAGCTCAAGTAAACAAACAACAGTGTCATAAAACTTGGTCTATTTTCTGTTTCCATGCTGTCATTTCACCGAAAGTAAGGTCATCAAAAGCAGTGACATTTCCAATGTTGAAATATACAGTATGAGTCAGACATACTAACAGCTCAACCTGGTAGATGTGCTACAGAATAAGATAAGCCATAAGAAATCATCCTCTGACTACCAGTATCTGAGAAAGGTCTGTACTAAATTTAATGCCATTTTATCGATATATATATATATATATATATATATACATATTTAGTCTGGACCAAAAAGATGGAGCAACCACAGACTATGTGATATTACTATGATTACAGACATGGGTAAAAACCCAGCACTAACTGACTCAAACATGAAGCACAGTGAGAAAAAGAGAGGTATATTAAAAATAAATGTATAGATCAGAGAAACATAGTCCCTATCAGGATGGTTAATATAAACAAAAACACATAATTGAGGCAGTTTGTGGGTAATTGATTAAAAGAGTCTCTGATTGGAGAGTACCTAGGCTTACTCATCCTCCATCCAATCATAGCTGCTGATGCTGTTGGCTGTTTGAACAGAGCTCGTTTACAATGGGGCCAGATGGTCAGAGCTTGCTCTCACGCCAGGGTCTCATTTAGGACCATTTAATGATCTCCAAATATATCATCTATGTCTGAGAGAGCTGGCAAGCACTTCTTGGGGGAGGTGCCATGGCCTCCTGTTGGCCTCTGGTTACAGCAAATAAGTTTCTCTTGGCTCTGTGCTTGAGGATGACAGGGTCAGTGTGCTGACTAGGAAGGTACTTTACTTAAATGATAAATCATTTTTATAATATTAAATGTATAATATTACAAACAAGAGCAATATAAAAACAGCATTTTGAGTGTTGGTTAACATAAAAAATAACACCGGGACACAAGATTCAAACTCTTAAACAACTAATTTCTCATTTTAATCTTAAAACTTGAATTTCTTTTCTTTTCTTTTCTTTGTGTGGATGTATGACATAAATGACAACAGTGAAAATGTGAAGGCTACTTTTTGTGCCTGTAGGAAAATGATCATCATACATGTTGCATCCAGGTGCTGATTTTTTGTCCAAAGGTAGCAAAGCCCATCTGACAGCACCTGTAAAGCTCATTTATTTATGTCATATCTTGTTTGTTTAATCTGTACAAAAATAATTTATTTTGGCTAGGCCCAGGTGCCAAGAAACCAGTTAAAGGAAGTTTCCACTGTTTATGCAAAGCTAACCAGCCTAACTTTCATTTTGACCAAAACATGTGACATAAATGTCAAAGTATTTCTCCAAGGTTATAGCTGGAGCTGTGCAAATCCTTGTGAATCTGGCATAAGTGCTTGCAGCCTGAGAATAAATATTTTTGAGAGAAACCAGAAACACGAGGATAAAGATGAAGTGAAAATAATGTTAAACAGACGAGTATCAGAGTAGTAATTTATCTATCATTCTTGAGATGTGACCCAGAGGTAACTTTTTTATATGTAGCACAAGCTACACAGATGGACATGACTCTAAATACAGAAGCATAGAGACCCAAGAAATAACAACACACACTGACACTACATGTGAATCCCAACAGACTGAAATTCAAACACCAGCACAAGCACTACAGCTAAATTAGTATATTCACATACAAATCATCATCATCACCATCAGTTCTATTTTTAAACTGACTTAGAAATGCAGCAACAATCAGTTTGCCATAGCCATGAGTGTGATTCTGGTGTGGGACATTTCCTGCCCAGAAGTGGAGACACTGGTTATTAGTCTACTTTGCTGTATTTTTCCGTTCCTCTACACACACACTCTCACACACGCACACAGCCTACTGTGTAATTCAGTGCAAGCAAAGCACAGTCAGGTAATCGTTACCTAGCAACCAGCCAGTGCTGACGATCATCATTACAGTCCCTGCTAGGCAAGCAGCAGTCGGATTGTAAAAGAAAAAACAAGATACAACAGCACACACACTATCACGCGCTCAATATACACAAGTCTTCTTTCAATCAGTGCATCCGCTATGCTGCTCCATGTCTGTAACAGTGTGATTTATATAAACAGGCTCTCATGAAAAATAAAACATGATTGGATCATGCGGCACATACATTAGTGCCTGTGTTCACGGTCGTTTCAGATTTGCTGGCTCAGATGCTTTCCCTGAGATAAGGGCCGCTGTCAGGAACAACCCCCTCCTGTGGGTATATACAGCTAGCAGAGGGTGGGCTGCCCAGGTGTCGTGCTCCATCAATGATAAAGTCATCAAATATTCAATATTTATGAGGATTAAGCCCATGTGGATCAGAGATTACAATCACACCACTGTGGTGTGTCTGTGCAGTTCATACACTGTTGACTTAGGTTCTCTGTTGTTTGCAATCAAAAATACTATTATGTTAATGAAATAAAATTGTGCTATGGTGCCGCAGATGTGGTTACAAACATATCTAGATGCTTAACAAAAGAAGGTGCAGACAGACAGTATATTCATGGTTTGATGTGATGTATTTCAGTGGAGTCACGCTTTGATACATTTTCAGCAGAGAATAATACGCAGAGCTACAGAATATGATGGAAATTTATTTTCTATTTATTGTTACGTAGCTTTATAAAAACATTTTTTATTGAATTTGAGACTTTGAAATGAAACTATATTTTATTTTTTGACCCATTTAATGTGGTTTCAAAGAAGCATGTAACAGAAAAGCAAGGTTTTACAAACAAAACCGGCCAGATGTGGTGAGAAAACAGGAGATATTATCTCAGCTACACCACCACAGCACTGCTGTGTGCTACTGATTTTCAAACAATACAAATCCTGAATTGAACAATTCACCATGGGGATAGAGATCTGTGTATTGTGTACAATTACAGAATGTGTTGGACATGCTCATACAGTGTCCCATAATCCACAGCTTTATGTGAATTTAGTTCACAATAACAATAACATGTTGATGCTAAACAGGTATAATGTTTACCATGTTTACAATATTGTCCATATTAGTTTAGTTTTAACATAAATACGGAGCAGGAAATAGTAAGTAGCAGATAGGAGCAGTTTAATCAAGTATTACAAACTAAAATCTGAGTGTTGCAGGGATTATTTGATTATTCAATCGACATAAAATAGTTCTGTGACAACTTTATTTACATTAAGGTAAAGAAGGTAGTAAATAATTATAAGATTCTGGATAAGCTTAAACAGATCCAGTACCATCATCTCTGTGCAAATGTCCAACAACAATTTCGCCAAAAGGAAACAATAAAGTACATCAATTATAATATTCTTAATTCAAAACTGGGTATCATTTATTATTTATTCTGTCAGTGTAAATACTGAAAATAACACAATCACTCTGTCTATGGACGATATGACGGAAGATATTCTTGATTCTCACAACTATAAAAATCAAACCAACAAGGAAACTATGAGAGACCATCAGTATTAGTGTGCTGGGAGATGCTTCCTGGGAGCTGAGATGTTTGTCGACCCAGCTGCTAAAAGACTGTGAGTGACAACGTTTGATGTGTTGCAATTGCAATTCTGGATGAGGCAGAAGGGAGATGTGTCAGGATGTGAGGCCCCTGTCCTCTTACACATAGTGTGTGTATGATAGAGATGGGTTTAACCCAAATAAGAATGGATTATACACATCCTCCATGCCTCCAGTCAGCATTACATAACCTTAAATCTAGTTATGCATCCCTGTCTCATTTTGGGACTGGGCTGAATGGGGGGTGGGGGTGGGAAAGATATCTCAGAAGATGGTGATTCACACATTTTCTCATGTGTATGCATATTTCTGTGAACATGAAAGCACAGATACACTCCTAATGCTCTGGAGATTTGTGTTAAAACTCCTTCTTTAAAGGTTTAATGGTTTGTATGTCATGCTGCATGGTATACATGAGGTTACATTTGGAGAGTATTCAGTAAAAGCACTCCATTAGAAATCTGCTGGTCTGATAGCAAGACATCACAAACGTGTGGTCTGTGGTTGTCTAAAACATCTGTAGAAGGCTGTGCCAAGCAGCTGCAGCCTATAGTGCCACATAACAGCTGTTAGCATTACAACCCACTGCTATGACCTGTCAATCACGCCTTTGGAAATAAACGTGTGGTTTGGCTGTTTTTCATTATTTGAATGTACAAGCAGACAAATTAAATCAACATCGTAAAGAGAATGAACATTAATTCAAGAAACTGTCAGTGTCAGTGTGTTCATATTTTACCACTACAAACACATTTACATGGTGTGTGTAGCACTGTTAAGCTGCTGATTGGGATTCATGTCCTGTTCTCCAGCTCAACACTGCCCTCTGTGTCTGGAAGCCTCTCCACCAATAAATCTGCTTCATGCAGAGTCATTACCATGGCAACCCAGAGCCAGCTAGCAAATGGGATGAGCTGCGTGTGGTCATTATGGGCTGCTGCCCCCCAGTGGTGGAGCTTCAGCCTGTGAAGTTCAAAGATGTGATTCTTAATTTGTTGTGGCTGTAATTTAAAGATACAAAACAGCCAGAATCAGCTCCGCATACTTGAGTACTGTCTTCAGTGTCTGCAAATAGAGTACTTGTGCAATTGCATTTATTTGCATCTTTATACTTATACTTTCCAACAATTCAACATTTTAAGGTAAAATATAAAACATGACTTATTTGCTATCAAACA
Organism: Helostoma temminkii; assembly: GCA_900302695.1. Lineage (NCBI taxonomy): Eukaryota > Metazoa > Chordata > Actinopteri > Anabantiformes > Helostomatidae > Helostoma > Helostoma temminkii. Next base: position 22,133 of record OMLM01003309.1, on the reverse strand, counting down.
TACCCAGCAGTGTATAATACTGTAGTTCCAAATCCACCAGTGTGCTGCACACTGTACATGTTAATGCATCAATTCAAATATTTAATTATAACAGTTCAGCGAGGACCAGTACATTTTAAAGATTGCTGCTTTTAAGTAAAACAGGAGTACTCCATCCACTACTGAAACCAATGTAAATTTAAGTCAATATTATTTATAGTATATTGCACTTTTTGTATATAACAGAAAGTCAAAGCAAATGTATCAATGGTGTAAAATCAAATCAACTGAAATTAACATCACAAAAACTCAAGGGTGTGCAGCTAAAGGCAGCTAACATACAGTACATACAAACACTCTGTAATAAATTAGTCTAATGGGTTTAGTAACATATTGACACAATAGGTTTATTTCAAAATACAGACCACACATGCAGTACGTGTATGTTTATACTGGCCACAGCAGGAAAATCCACAAATTATAGCTGTCCCATGGGAGAATCATATACAGTTAATACTCTGCAAATGTTAAGTAAGTGATTATTGTACATAAAATACATATTATAAGGTGCACTAACATTGAAAATGGAGAAGGACCAATCAACTTTAAGTCCACCCAGCTTTTAAGCACAAGTAAACAAACAAACAGAGATATCAAGAATGTGGGTGTGTGCGTCTAGTCAGATGCAACAGTGGTTGATGCGTGCTGAGGTATTAAATGACAGGCACGTTGCCCTTCTGGGGGAAGGGACACACACACACACACACGCACACACACACACACACACACACACACACACACACACACAGGTCTACCTAATGAAACACCACCTGTAGTGACGACAGTGAGGCTTACAGTGAGAGACAGAACAACTTCTCAAGCTCCATCCCCTGAGAGGGTGTTGGGCTAAGGTGACCCTGTCTAACTGCTGGGCATCGCTGCTCTGTCCTCAGAATTTATACAACTCATATGACTTTAAAGGAGCAATTCAACATTTAAACTTGTTTGCTTTGTTACCAAGAGTTGAGGTGAGAAGACTGACACCACTCTCACCTCTGCCTGTTAAATATGAAGCCAGCTCAACATAGCATGTAATTATGCTCTGGTTTTGGCCAGGACCAGTTAATTAACAACCAGTAGTGATTCCTAGAGGATACTGTTCTGGTCCTCAAAAAGAGAAAGTGTAATTTTTACACATTATAAACTAACTAGTGGTTTGTTAGTTTCTAGTTAGTGTTATGATTTAAGACAAGCAGCAGCATATTTACTACACAATGTCTCTGTTGTTGTTGTTTTTATAGATGAAACTAGTCAGATATAAATCATTAATGAGACGAGGATTGCTATTTAGCCCTGGTATCAGTACTTATGCTAAGCTAAGCTAATTAGCTGTAGGCTCCAGCGCCATACTGACATCAATCATGTAACCGATAATTCATGCAGATGCACTCAATATTACAAAGAGAATTGTTCTATACAACTAGAAAGACTTCAGAAGCAGTTACTATTTCAGTGGCATGTCTGTTATCACATTACACTTAAAATGGCGCCGCTATGTCTGCATTCATCTGTCTGATATGGAGTTGTGGTGCAACCAGAGCAACAGAAGCACAATTAATGGTAAAAAATCTGATTGTCCATTACAATGTTACCATGCCATCTTCAAAAGCTTTGTCATGGTCTCACGCAGCTACCAAGTCATCTCAGGATAATAGCACAGAGCTCAAACTGGGCTAACAAAAAGATGGCATTTCCTCCAAAGGACAAATAATATTGTATTTCCTCTGGCTGATTCCAAATAATGGCCACAGAGTAGGAACTGGAAATGATGGTTCTTAAACAGTAAATTCCATTGTTTCAGTAGCTTCCTGTGGGTCTCAGGACATCCTGTCAGTCAACACTGGACTCTCCAGTTACAGATGAGAGCATTTAACTCTACATTATCCAGCAATATAAGGAGGGGCTGTCAGACAGAGGTGAACACTGGCAGGGATGCACAGATAAAATGAGTTCTCCTGCTCTTGGTGCTGGGCTTCAATGAGCTCTCTTTGTGAGATAAAGTAGCAGCTGTGGGAGAAAAGGAAATAGTCTTCAAGCCTTCAGTGCGTTAACATGGACTTAAGTAACAAGGTTATTGTCGGCTTTCTCTAGTAAGCTGATTTCTTAACTGTCAAATAAACAGGAAACCTGGTTTCTGTAATTGAGATAGGAAATTAAAGAAACATGATTCACCCCGGTAGATTTCTCCCAGATAACTCAGATTACTGTAGCATGCAAATGTATAACTGGTTTTCTAATCAACTTTTTACAAGAGCACATGTGCAAGACAAAGACTGCAGACACTTAACACTCTACTATTAGCAGAGTGGAGCAGCTGAATGAATGGGGGAATTGATTACACAGAGGTTCCTCATTTTAAAATCACGTCCGACTGAAGACAAACTATATTGAACCCAACACAAAGTTTCCTGTAGAAGTCAAAATAAGTCACTTTTCACTGGATATTTCTTTAATTCAGTGATTTTGCGCTGGTCTTCCTGCAGGTCGCTCTCTCTACGCAGTCTCCTCTGTCTCTCTGTCTCAGTTCCAAAATCAGCCCAAGGGAGAGGAGAAATCAGATCACTCATCAGTTCCAGTAATCAGGTTTCTTAGGAGCATGTAAACTCATCCCATGATTTCATAAGAAACCTGGTTTCTCTGAGTAACCTGGTTACTAAACTGCATGTAAACTTCTCTTCGCTGAGAAAGTTCATGGCAGCTCATACGGGAGACATGATAATACTGGTATTAAACATGGGACACACTTGTTTAATTCTACTATCAATTAGGCATATACACACACTTTCTGCTCCACTCTGACACATGCATACACTAACACACAGCAGCCACAGCCTCTTCTGCACGTTCACTTCTTAAATTTGCCATCTTATTGCTGCCCAGCAATCACACTGGTAGGGGTGGAGAGGGAAAAACAATCACAGAGAGGACTGCCATAAAGCTCTGGATCAGCGCTCTGCCTTCGCCTTCTATAATTACCTCCATAACCAGCCACACCCAGAGTTACTTTCTTCTTATTCCCAATCCAAGGCCTTCTTCTGTGGCCTTGGGCACATGGAGAAACCAGACAGGAGTCCCGAGTGACACAATCATACACAGCAGACATATTTTTCTCTTCTGTATTTCTTAATGAAATAATGAAACTAGTGAATGCTATGATAAGCCTTGCAGGCAACCAGTGGGTTAACTGAAAGTCTTTTTTTGCTAACCTGCAGTGCTGTAGCTTCTCTGATGTATAGATTTAGATTTGTCAGTATACTTTTTAATTATTTCTATTTGCTAATATGTAACTTTAAATTTGGGCTGCAGCTAACAATTACTCCCTCGGCATATCTGTTTTCTTACTGATTTGTCTTCTCATATTATCTCAGAAGTTCTGAACAGTGGCTACTGGACTTTGGTGCCATGTGTGCTGCAGCAAAAAGAATACAACACATGTTAACAATGGTCACATGCTACAGGGTATTAAGATTTGTTTTCATTATTGATAAATCAGCAAATCATTTTCTTAAATCTTTTAAGTTTTAAATGCAAAGGCAGCGAATCCTCACATTGAGAAATGAGAACCACATATTTTCAATTGGTGTTTTGTAAATGCCTTTATGAGCAGAAGGTGCAGTTTTTCAGACCTGATGGTAAAGTAGTTGACTATCGACAGTTGTTTTGCAGAAATGTATGGATGGCTAATGTTCTGACCCAATTCTCTAGTACCTTGCTGCTGAGTCAGACCTAGCAGTGCATGATGGGAGAACTGGTTTCAAGGAAGAGTCTTCAGACAAAAACACACACACACGCACGCATGGAGGGAAGCAGAGGCGGTATGTTCCGCTCCAGTGCACTGCATCTGTTCATTCCTAAATATAACCAGAGGAACCCGGGCCTACTGTTCCCTCTGCTCTGTGTTAGCTGAGTAGGCCAAAGGATGGAGATAGGAAAAAAAGAAGCAGCAACAGAAGGAAAGGTTGGTGCTATTGTAAAGACTAAAAGAAAAAGTAAAATCTTGAGGGAGAGCTGTAAGGGGAGGGTCAGTCTTAAATGGTGTGGGCACAATCCCAGATCAACAGAGATGTTGCTTATAAATTCTCCCTACACCCAAGACTATTTCAACACAGACTAAACATGGACAGCTACCCCTGTCAAATACTGAAATACCAAACTCAACATATTCCAGATGGCAGGATCTCTATTCTTATCCCCTTAGGTTTATATAAAAGTAAAGGAAAAACACTTATTTGTGCCATAGTTCTAAAAGTGCAGACACAGCAGCTATTTTAATGTGTTCATTGTATCTTTTTTCCTCCCATGGGCAACACGTGTAAAAATACCAAAGCTTCAAGCAGGCCGAATCCTGCCTGCTGCTTATTGAAAGCATCAAGCTGCAGTTGGTGTTCGAGCATGCCATCAGTTCTAACTGGCTGCTTCTGTTAAATGTCATTGCCTGCCTGGTCGTCACACACAAAGGGCCCCTCTGTCATTAAAGTCCCCTCTTTCACAGGAGCCGGTGACCACAGGCAATGAGACAGAGATGAGATACATGTCCCAATCCTCCATCCCCTTCATCCCCACCTCTGCCACAGCAGACTGGAACACATCACCAGTCAGTTAATATGATAAAATGCAAGGCAAGAAATTACCACATTAGGCTTGAATTATGGTTTATACGTATCTTTCCACTCCTTCAGCCTTTCCACTTTAATGCAATTTAATAACCCCTAATTTGAACCTTGAGGGTTGTAAATGAAGGGTCTTCATGTGCATGTAAACAGAGACTAGCAGGCAAGATATGCAGCGACCTATATTTGAGTTCTCTACTGTGTTAAATTTAATATAATTAACATATATGGAACACCCACTTTTACAAAAATAGCCTGTCTCATCTAATCCAGGAGTTATTCAACAGATAAACCGAGTCGTGTGTAATGACATATAAGACAGACAAGCGGCCCAACAGGGAGCTTTGTTAAATGTGAATTTCCTAGTTAGTAACCAAATGTATATTTCTACAATTGTGTGGAAGCACTACCTCAGAAACGCTATCTTGGGATATTTGTCAGGATTTAGCCAAAATGCTAAAAAGGCGTTCTTAACTAGAAAGTAAGACAACATTAAAGTTAAAATTAAAAGTGGAGTTAAACAAAACCAGTATCATATGTACATCAAAATAAAATTTTTAAATGACTCACTTACAGAGGGGTACACTCTCAGTCTATCTACTATCGGAACTGTCTGAGAGACAAAACACAGCAGACTGACAACTGAGATAAAATAAAGAGAGGTCTTCAATCTCAGCAGTCGGTCTACTTGTTCTGGTGCTGCAACTGCTATGATGCACTTTTTCTGCCTTTTGGTGATGCAGTGTGACTGATTTGTCGGGTAAATCTATCAAGCGTCCCCATGGGTGATGATGTAACAGATGGTCTGGAGACAGAGTCTGTCCCTTTTTTAACTTCTCTGTGTAAACAGAAATATGCAAAAATGTCTGTCAACCTAAAATAATCATAATGTAGAGGTCCAGAAGCAGAGAGATACAGAGGTCCAACAATTTGAATTGAATACAAAAAAATATTTTCTGCAACATATTCACTGAACTATTAAAAAAACATTTCAGGTGAAATAACCATGTCAACCAAGTGTCTCTGCCTTTCAACCAAATGTTGAAATACATGAAAAAGAAATACATGTAGCAGCACAAACTTCAATACCCAAAACAATAATACAGTCAATTCAACACCTTTCTAAAATAGTCTGAACAAAAAATTCATGACATGGCATTAGCTTTACCTGAGAGTACCTAACACAGTTAACTGCTAACGGAAGTAAGGAACCTAGCTGCCTCTCAGCATATGTCTCAGAGACACATGGGGTTTCTGGTTATCATTAGTAATGCATCATTATTATACACATATTATATCCCACATTTAATTTTTTTAATATGCATCCTGATTATGCACCCCCAAAACGACTTGTTATGTTTACAGCTCGCAGTTTGTGCTGTGTAAAACACAAACAAAAACACCAGAACTAAAGCCTGGTAAATCTATAACTTTGGGAAATTTTCAACATAGTTTGATATCTTACAAAAAAAATCATTAACTCATATACAACTAACCACAGGCCTAATTTAACGCTAAAAGGGAGAAAACTGAAAGACAGAGTGATACTGGGCTATCAGTTTCATCTTGATTAAAGCTTGTATCTCCCCACTAATATCTCCGTACATCTAGCTTTAACAGTTTCCACTTCTGCACTGAATATGAAACGCTCTGACAAAATCTTACATAATAGGATCCTGTGGCACAAACTGTACCTTTGAAACATGAAAAAAGACCAGGAACCATTGATGTTGACTTTCTGCTAAGTGACAGAAAAAGTGACGGACAGAAAAATGTTTGTAGTTAAAAATAAACACGATAAAACAAACAGTTGCCTGTATGAGTGATGATTATACAATCCCAGTTAAGGTTTATATGATGAGATCAGGCTCCGGTTCCCACTCACTAGAATTATGCCTCTGCAGACACAAGTATAATTGTGGCTGCTGTGAGTGCCTTATTGAGGCATTACTTCATTTTGTTTGTTGTCAAGTGCTTGTCCTTTTGAGCTCTGTCATAATAAGAACCTGCTGTCACCCAAGGTTGGTGATTATACATTATATCAGGATGCAAGATATCACTTAAAATTATTAAGCATAGCATAAACCAGCTGACTAGTCCGATTTAAGGTCTTAAGGAGGTAATTTCTCGTTTAAAACATCTTCTTTTGCCCCTCCTTCTCTAAACCATGGGGTATCATTGCTCTGTTCAAAACTATTGTTATACAAAAGGTAAAACGTGATTAGTCACTCCTTCCTTCCCTTCATATTAATCACACACAAAAAAATCCCCCAAAGCTGGAGAGGCAATGACAATAGGACTGGACAATTTCCAATGCTTACCCAGGCATATTCAAGCCAGTGTTGAGTTCAAGGACCAAGGGAAGAAGGATACACATTAATTATGGCCAAACACAGTGAAGACCTTGTGCCTTTTTAAAAATGGTTTCCTGGCAGATTAAGGTGACAGTGTACAAGGATTTCTGTATTTGAACAGAACCGACTTAATAAACGTCAGCATCCTAAATATCACTATAAGATTTGCATTAGCTTTTTCCAGTATGTTAAACTGTCACCATGTAGGGTATATGTGTTTTTGCTCAGAGAAACCGTAGAAACATACTGTATGTCTGCCTTTTATCATCATGCCTGCTGAATGTTTTAAAAATATGCATCCGTCTCTGCTCTACTTTTAAAAACAGTTATCTTAAGACAATTTAGTTAGCATATGCTATTTGGAGTGACGGTTTACTGATTAAACAGACTCAGATACCATATATAGCCTCACTGTGAAGCTCTATATTGAGAACAGAGAAACACAAATTAATCAAAACATTTTTTTCTTTCTCAGTGAGATTTGAGTTACTTTCAGGTCGCGTTTTTTTAAGAAGCAGCATAGCAAGATGAAATGCAGAGCGAGTTACACAAGTTAAGTGTTCAAAGTAAATTTAGGTGACACCAACAGCTCCAGAAAAATGTTTCCATCATTATCACACTTTGTCAAAGAGTCTAAATTTACCCTGGAAGTACAGTGATTCAGAACCACAGCTGGAAGAAAAACAGAAAGTGATTTAATAGGTGGAGGCATGTGTCAGATTGTGGTAGATTTGTATGTGAAAGCAGGCCAGAGGACTGAAGGAAAATAATGGTTTTAAGGAAGGCTCATGTTTACCCACTCCTCAAGTCAAACATTACCTTTGTACAGCAGAACAGACAGAAAGACATTGTATGCCTGTAGGAGAATGTGTGTAGGCTTCTAAGTAGCTAAAGAGGTTATTGGTGCTAAGGTCTTGGTTTGAGTTGATTTCATTTCAATTCATTTCAACTGGATTTGATTCAACACTTTTAGAACAGTAAAACCTGCATAATTTACAAGGCCATCATCATTATACATATTTTAAAAATAAAAGCTATCCCAAACAGTTACACATGGACTGTCCATATAACGTGCATCAACTAAGAAGACATCCACTTTCATGATAGAACAGAAACTGGTAGAAGCAGAATCCACCTGACCAACCTTTTGCACAGGACATTTCTGAAATGTACATGAGTACCACTGACCCTTCAGTCAGTGAGACAGAGCAGGTCGGGTGAGCTTAACAATGTCTGAAGAGGGAGCGACAGGATGAAGGAATAAATCAATTAAAGAACTTTTTGTTTATTGCACAGTAAGTATGTTCAAATGCTCAAATAAACAAAAACCTGCAGGAGGTTACAGGCATGATGTCTGGCCATAGTAGGTCATCCCTGAGTGAGAATGTAACGGTCATGAAATCCAGTCCGGCTGGTTAAGGTTAACTTCTTCAAATAACCCTCACAGTGTGGAATAAAACCAATATATTTTATGGAAAGACCAACTTATGTACAGTATGTCACCTCTTTCTGTTTTATGAGCAATTTGACTGTATCATTTAGAAAAACCTCTTCCTCATTTTCTGTACGGATCAGAAAATACCATACGCATTCAAAACATCCAAGTGGCAGGTTAGTGATTGATCAACTTGTGCCAGGCAACAGAGAGCTGCCTTGTGGGTACTACGCAGATGAGTTCCAGCTGCACACACAGCTGTTTGCATGCAACACATCAATCACACAGCATGGAGCTGCTAAAAAACACAGGGGGTCTGGTGATGGTGATTTCTTTATATTAAAGCTTTGACAACTGTTCTAAAATAGTAGCCACAATCTCTTCTCTCATTGTTATTTTGTTAAATTGTGTACTTTGAACTGCTGCAGGGTTATATATAGTCAGAGCAAAACTAATCACCTTTATTGTTGTCACTTCCTTTCCTGCTACCGTGTCTGACTAAAACCACTACAACCGGAATAGTTGAGCTTCTTGACAGCAATGAGAATATCAGATGGAGGAAGCCAGCTCTTGCAAAGCTGCTTTGATTTAGATAAGACGTTGTTCCACCTGCCACAAGCTGCAAAAGAATGACTAAGAATGCAGAAAATTATGTGGACACAGACTCTCACATTCACACAGATGCAAACAGCTTGTAAAGGTGTTTGAGCCTACACTAGGAAGCTCTTCTCCACCTGTTTGAAGTCTTCAGTTTTCTGGTGTGATAACATCTTTACCTTTGCAGGAAAAATAGTCTGGTTCCTCTAAAGATCAAAGATGGCTCTGTTCACTGACCCTAGTTCTTGTGTATAAGGTTTGGTTTTGGTGTAGCATGGAGAAGTATATTGAGTTTAAATCTCCACAACAGACACATTACCACAGCTGAAGACATATTGATACATGTATAACAATGTGGCAAAGTAAGAATAAATGTTTTGACTTGTTTAATGAGATATTTAAACATTGTCAAAAAAGAGTGCTGTTCAAATTTTACTAAATAGAGAAGAAAATAGGCAAACTGACTTTTACACCTGATGTGTCTACAGTATTTTCCACAGGTTTTGAATACATTAATCTTCTTTGTGGCTGTTTTGCCTGACACCAAATACGTGTAATGCATCATGGAATGATGGAATGAAACACCATTCCAAAAATATGCAGCTTTCTCAGGAAACAACCTTCTGCAACACAGGAAGTGATGCCTTTTAAACATTTCTGCACAAACAATTGTGTTTTGTTTGGGATAATAACATAAGGAAGCTCAGCAGCATAAATATACAAAGCTACAGTCTCTGATGAAATGCTATTGACATATTTTAATGCCACTGACTGAACATACTATGATGAATGCTGTCCACACGTAAAAACAAGTAAAAATATAAGTTAATTTTATTTCGCTGAATTTTAATGTCAATTTTGGAAACTAACTAAAACTAACAAATGTTTTTATTATATTTCTTAAGTAAAAAAGTTAAAAATCTACATTTTCTAAATACCAAGATGATGTTGCAAAGTGTTTCCTTTCAACTCAATAATTAACTGATTCTTCAAACTAAACTACTTAATGTGAAAAGGGTGTTTTCACATTAAGTAGTTTAGTTTAAAGAATCTACTATCTACTCTAATACACTGAAATATTTATTCTTTGCTATTTGATGATTAAATTTGAGCTCTGAATAATATCCATGAATGCCTGTGATAGAGAAATAGATAATGGAAGGACCTTCAAAGTCTGAGTTAACCTCTTACAACATTAGGTCACCAACCCTGTAACTCATTAAAATATTAAGAAGCAGTGCCCTGCCAACTGAAAGCTTAATTCATCCTTTAAACTATACTGAAGCTGTCACTGCTGCAGTCCACAAAACGAAGTATAAGGTTACTCATAAACTAAATCAACCTTGTCTCCAGCAGTACTTTTTTTTTTTTTTTTTGCAATCTTAAAATGATTTGTGGCCATCTGCAGTTTAGTTATATGAGAACATCTTATTATATGCTTCCAGATTAAACAGCAATGCTAACATTAGTGTCAGGATATCAGATCATAGTGCATAAAGCATTTTATGCATCTGTAAACCCAGCAGGGTCAGGTCATAGCTTATGAGCCACATGAATCCGTGGAGATTGACTAGACGAGGAGAGCGGGAGGGATAGCAACATCAGCAACATGAGAAATCCTCTAAGGATTATCTGAAAACCTTTCACCTTGGCTAAACTTCATGTCAAGTAAGAAACATTTTTTATGTACAATCAAAGAAGCACAGATTATACCTTTACATAAATCTTAGCAATTTTAAAGTTGTGGTACAACTTTAAAATTGCTAAGATTTAGTTTGTGAAAACTATCTTGAAGACAGACGACTTTTAGGAAAATTATAAAGTTTCTCACAGTACATGCTATTTGCATCCAAAGAAAGGTGTAATTACTGTGCTTTAAAACCACAACAAAATGAAAGAAATACACTAAAAGTAGAAGTATGATTCATGTGTATAAAATGAAGCCTGTAATGGTGTGTAATCCCTTCCAGATGTGTGAATCTGGGAGGAGCACAGCTTAAATGTCAATTTAAATCCACTATATGAGACTCTCTTTTAGTGACTGTCTGTGTGTGTGTGTTTCAGTAGGAGCATGCGTTAGTGTAGGTCGCTTCACATGCATGGTAATGCTGCAGAGACAGAATAAGAGGAAGAAGCCAACTGCAAGCTCTTAAAGCTATGTTAGTATTTTTTCATGGATCACCTGATTAAAACCATCATATTGCTGCTGGCCTGGTGAGGACAGACTAACAATCAGCAGAAGACATCAAAACAGAACAGTTGGTTCCATGCTGAAATACTTTCCTCGATACAATGCCAACAGCGAGGCAATGTGGAGCAGAAACATCTTAGCTGTAGTACCTCATATGTCTCGAACATTTTAAGCTTTGTGAACCTCACCTAACTAACTGGAACCTTAGAATTCAAACAACTAACAGAGACAAATTCCTATATTGACTAACCTACTACATCTTTTCAGTCACACTAACAGATTTCACATTTCCAAAAAAAAAAAAATCTTGATTATCCCCAAGATTTCTGGGCAAATATTCTGTGGACTGATAAGACAAAAGTTGAATTTTTGGATGGTGTGCGTCCTGTTACATCCACCATCTGTTTTTGGAGTGGCCTAGTCAAAATCTGGACTTACATCCGATTGAGATGCTGTGGCATAACCCTAAACAGGCCATTCATACCCAAAACCCTTCAGGGTGGCTGAATTAAAACAATTCTGCAAGGAAGAGTGAGCCAAAAATCCTCCACAGCGATGTCAAAGACTCATTTAAGCAATATCACAAAAGACTGAGTGCTGTTGTGCTGTATATCAGCACAGGTGCTGAAGATACTGAGAGAGATTTTCTCTCAGTAGGTCTCATAACAGTCTATATGTTCACACTTCAGTTATTCATTCCAAAATCTAACATTTCTGGACAGGATGAAGTGGGCAACAGAAACAATACTATGACTGAACATGTTAAAACCATGAAGTCAGAAGGCTAGCAATGAGTTCACTGGCATTTTAAAGTTTGACTTTGACTAAAAGGCCTGAGCATCTTTTAATTACATATGGTGTGACCAGCAGACCATGCATGTATATATTGCCACC
>OMLM01003307.1:4734-18851 GCA_900302695.1 Helostoma temminkii | reverse complement strand
AAACAATTGTGATGTAAGAAATGTGGTATACAAAGTTAGTAACAGGGAATCCTATTTTCTAATCCTATTAGGCACCCGAGCAGTCCTCCTTTTGAAAGTGAAGGAGTGGTTGGTCATCCAGCTTTAATGGCAGTCTCACAAGCATTTCAAGGTTAAAACATTTTATCATCACTTCATTACTTTTATCACTGGGGTCTATCACCCTCAAGGATTTTGTACAGCTCCTCAACCATCTCGAGTCACTGTGACTCTCGAGCACAATAATAAACAGCATAATCTTCAGTCCTCAGACTGTTCATCTGCAGATACAGCTGGTTTCTGCTGTTGTCTCTGGAGATGGTGAACCGGCCTTGAACTGACTGAGAGTAGTATTTGCTGCCACCACTACCACTAATGAGAGCAATCCACTCCAGTCCTTTTCCAGGAGCCTGTCTGACCCAGTTCATCTCATAGCTGCTGAATGTGAATCCAGAGGCTGTACAGGTCAGTGTGTGGGAGTCTCCAGGTCTTTTAACCACAGGTTCAGATTCTGTCAGAGTCTGAGCATCAACACCTGTTAGAGAAAACAAGTCCATATTAGTAGTATGTGTTACTTTACAGTAGTGTCATTTTAAATTAAGGTTAGTGGAAACATTACCTGCCCAACACAGAGTTAAAAGCAGCAGTACTGTCCTACAGTCCATCATGTTAAGCTGTGTGTCCACTGTTCTCTGACACTGTCTCTGCAGACACATTAATAGAGGTGAAAGACACCATGAGCTTTGCATGAACTCCTCCTCTTGGAAAGGAGTGACCCAGATCAGACATGGTCATTAGTGATATAAAAGCAGTATTCCAATGTTAATGATACTGTATATTTATCCATCCATTTTCTGAACAGCTTAGGGGTCACGCACGTGCTGGAGCCTATCCCAGCTATCATCCGGGCAAGAGGCTGAGTACACCCTGGACAGGTCGCCAGTCCATCACAGTGCCACATATAGACAAAGACAACAATTCACAGTCTTACTTACACCTACAAGAAAGTTAGAGTCTATAATTAACCTGACTGCATGCTTTTAGACTGTGGGAGGAAGCCCGGACAGAACCCATGCAAACACGGGGCGTAATGCAAACACCAAACAGAAAGACTCTGGCCGACCCGGGAATGTAACCAAGGCCTTCTTGCTGTGAGGCGACTGTGCTGAATTAAAAGTAATCTGCATGTCAAGTGTATAAAGCTGTTCCATCAGTGTTATAACCAGATTATGTTGTTAAAATGATTATTTGTTCAGTTCCCATACAAAATATATTGAGTTTATTAATAATATACCTAGTAAGTAACTTTTATAAAATTAATTTTATTAAAAAATTTTAATACATTTTATAAATTTAAAAAACTATTAAAAGAATGTTGTTCTAAATAAAACTGTGAAAAGTGTTTGCTTTTTAACTGTTTTAAAGGTATTAAAAGCTCTTTGTAAGCGTCAAAGAATTGCAATTGATTACCAGCAAAAACATGAATTGTTTTTTATTTTCAACATATCAAAATATATTTTGGCATTTATTTTTATGAAATACAGTGTCACTTTTTAAGTCAATATAAATTATAGCTTAACTTGATTTATTTGTTTTCTGTGCCTATGCTTGAACCAGTGCATGCTAAAGCTGCCTAAGTAAAAGCCAGAGGCTTTAACTTTGATGCAAGCTTCAAATGATTTAAGTAATTGACAGTAGAAAAAAATTATCTATTTAAGCAAAGTCAACTTAAATGAAACATGGTGAGAACTTAATGTTTTAACTCCAATATAGATACAGTAACCAATAGGGTTTAAGTTAACTCAATTTAAAAGCTAAAAATGTGGTTTGAGGGCTCCTCTTGTGGTGATTACATGCTACAAATGTTCAGGCCCTGAGAGGTTTTTCTTCATGTCTATTGATGGTTTGTGTGACTGTGACTCTTTGGCACAGTAATACACAGCAGTGTCTTCAAGCTGCATATTCTGTCCATTAAGAGTCACTGTGTTGCTGGAAGAGTCTACGTCAATACTGAACTTGTTCTTTAGTGATTCTTTATAGAGAGAGTCTCCAGTATATTTCATTCCAATCCACTCCATTGCTTTCCCTGCAGGCTGTCTGATCCAAGCTGTATAGTGGCTGCTCACAGAATAAGAGACCTGACAGGTGATGGTCAGACGTTGACCTGGCTGCACAGTCACAGAGGATGGCTGTGTCAACTGTTCACACTTCACACATGTTAAGAGAAGTTATTCTTCAAAACAATTGTTCACAAATTCATAAAGACTCATGTGATCCAGCTGCCAACAGCAGCAGCAGAGCTACAGAGAACATGGTTTATGATTAAATGAATGTGCTGTGAACTGACACTCTGATTTGAGGTTTTTATAGTTATCAACAAAGAACAGACTTTGCATAGATGGAAACATAACAGAGCTGTTGTTGATTGTTGTAATATTTTTTTACACACTTAATTATAACAATTTGGAAATGTTTTAGCAATGAACAAGAAATGAGATATGACAAAATGAGAAAAAGCTATATCATTTGGCTTAAATTAAATGTTCAAAAGTACAAAAGTTAAATGTAGGGGTTCATTCACCTCCATGGTCATGGTTATGTTTTGACTGCAGTTGTAGAGGAATGTAACTTTCAGGAGACTGGTTATTTTGTGTGTCCAAATCAATACTGGTGATCAAAAAGTCAGTGATATATATAAATTATTGAAACTTGATTTGTCGCTTACAGCAAATTAATTTCTTTTGAAGATCTTGCTTTCTGGGTAGCACAGTGGTGCAGTGGTTAGCACTGCCATCTCACAGTAAAAAGGTCTTGGGTTTGATTCTTGGGTCTTTCTGTTTATGTGAGGGCACTTTGTCTTCCTCCAATGATGAATGGATCTTGTTTTCCTTTTAAAGTGTGTTTACCATGTATAACTATATATTGCACACGATATCCTCACTGTCTATCCAGGTCTTTTTACCTCAGAGGGAAACTGCTCCAGTTTGATCTCACTCCAATCAAAGAAATTGTGATCAACAAACATCAAAATATTTGACTTTGCACCCCCATGATAGTTTATAAAAACAAATAGATTTTTTTACTATGTGGTTATTATATGTTCTACTTTACTAAAGATTGCAATTGTGTGCTTTTGGATTGCCTTTTGAAGATTTTGAAACCTGTCAAAAGACTCCACCCCTCCACACCATTTTCTATGTTTATATAGAAGGCAGAACTTTAAAACTTTCATTATTATCATTATCATCATGAGTTTGATTCTGCAACATCAGAGGATAGAAACAGGAAAGAAATTTCCACAACATCAGAGGAAAGAAACACAGTAGGAATAATAGTGAAAACATTGATGAGTTTCTGATGTATACATTTAAAATAAATTCAGTAAAAAAGAAATTGTCATTACATTGATGTCATAAATGTAAATTTGTATGTGTTTGAAAACATGTGGTGCAGTATAAGAGCTCTTGAATACAATATTTTCTAACAAACTAAAAATATCAGTTGACATCTTAACCATTGTTTATTAAAAATAAAAAGAAAACAAATATCACTGGTGCTCTGGGGACTTCACACTGGTGATCTACTGCCACCTGCCGGTTGTAGGTGGAAAAGGGGTTTTTTTAAAGCCTCTCTGTGCACTTTAACCACTGTGTCCCTCTGCTCTTCTGGCACAGTAATACACAGCAGAATCCTCGGGTTTTAGATTGGACAGTCTCAGATAAACCATGCTGTTGCTGTCCTCTCTACTGACTTCTGCTCGTCCACTCACACTGCTGGAATATGTGTTTCTGCTTGCAGTAGAGAAGCCCCTTCCAATCCATTCCAGTCCTTTTCCTGCAGGTTGTCTTATCCAAGACATAACACAGCAGCTAAAAGTGAAGCCAGATCCTCTGCAAGAGAGACTGAGAGTCTCCCCAGGCTTTTTAACTACTGAAGTTGAAGGAATGGACTCCATACTCTGACCTGTGCAACCTGATGGCATGAAAAGAGAGAAACCATAGAAATTATTTCAGACATTACTAATCATTAGCTGATGTTGTTTGACATAAGGTAAATCAGAAAGAAGCAGAACTAACAGGACAGTGAGAGAGCAGTTAGCAGAAGAGTGAGTATGTTCATCATTGTAAGGCTGGAGATGTGACCTCTGATTATCCACTCCCTGTATAAGACCAGTCAGCAGGACTGAAGTGCACTAAATAGAATGAAAATTTGCATCAGCGTGTCATGAAAGAGGGAGTAGATGACATTCAGCAAAGGTGTCAGACTGTCTTACTTTAATCAAATTGTTATATATTATTTTAAATTTAAGTTTATGCAAAACAAGATATAGAAGCAGAAAAAAAACATTTTAGTGAATGATTTCTTTTTTAACTATTAATTAAATGCAACTTAAACTAAAACTATGCAAATTATCAAATAACGATTTTATCTAAAGAACTTAATTTAGTATGACTTTAAAGAAAAGAATTCATTAGCTGTCTGAGGGTTTCTCATCTGGTGGCTTCATGTTACAAGTGTATAGGAACTGTAAAGTTTATGTTCAGGTCTACTAATGGTTTGTGTTACTGTTTGTCTCTGGCACAGTAATACACAGCAGGCTGCGTGTTCTTTATTCTCCACTTAGGGTCACTGAGTTGCCAAAAGAGTCTAAGTAAAAACTCAGTAAAAGGTTGTTCTTAATATATAAATGTAGTATGAAGCTCCACTAAATTTTCCACTCTTTTACCTCCAGGTTATCTGATCTCAGGTGTGTAGTAGCTACCTGCAGAATAAAAGACCTGACACAAGACAGTCAAATGCTGACCTGGCTGCACAGTTAAAGAAGCTGCTTTTGTCTGCTGTTCACACTTCACACTAAGCTTGTTCCTCTTCTTCAAATTCGATCACACCTCCAATACATACTATCTCCATAGAGATTTGACCACGCCCTCTGTTATCATGAGTTTAGTTACACACATGCGCACAGACACACATTAGATCTTCATACTTACACTCACACACATACACACTTGTACATTCACTGTGTGCTCCCTGCTCTGCTCACTGCCACGTTCACCTATGTCACCATCTACAAAACTGTAGTGTTTCTCTTTTTTGGACTTGGAGGTCTTTGTGAAATATCAATTTGGGTTTTGGTTTAATACTTGGGTTTTTGTTTGGTAGTATTTAGTTTCTATCTATATATAATGATTTTTTGAGTCCTGGTTTTCTACTCTGTATCTTACTCAGTTTTATTTTGTTCTAACCTGGTTTGTGATTTTTGAGCCATTTCAAGTATTTTTTTAGTTAATTAGGATTTTTCCTGACTCTTGAGGTCACTATTAATTAACCATTAGTTAATTAGTTGCCAGTCCTGTGTTCAATTGTCTGCTGGTCAAGCCTTAGTTCAGTTGATATTCTCTTGCCTGTTTGAGTTTGATCTTGTTCTTTGTTTCTCTGTTTCAATAATGCTTTTATCAAATTCCTATTAACATTACCTCCTTTTGTTTTGGTGTGCATTTTGGTCCACAATTTTGAGACACCCGTGACATAATTTTCTTTTTCAAAAACATGTAAACACATTTGCATACGCTGACATATTTAAATACCCAATCTGCTTGAACTGAATTTCCAAAAAACACGTGAATAATTCAGTTGGCAGAGTAGCTTTCCACAACATCAGAGGTTATTTTCCCCATTTTCTGCAGGATGCATTCTTAAAACAATTAAGACACCGAACCCCGACACAGAAGATAGAAAGAACATGCTCGATAAGAACCTCAATATGCCATCAGAGTGCAGGTCAGTGTGTGGGTTTGTCTCTTTTGTTTCTTAATGTAATGATAACATGATTCCTATGAGGTTCATCTTTTTATATTAAATTTGTTGGTTTAATAAATTACCACATATCAAACACCCCCATGACAATCCACTCGCTACATTTCTTCCTCTATGGTAATTACACTTTAGGCAGAACACACGCAATCTACCTCAAATGAAAACAGAAACTCCACAGATTCCACAGATATATGTCCTGATATATGTTGATCGCTTTATTTAATGGAAGTTGTAAAATCTCTCTTATTTTTGCTGTTTTGCTTTCAAAAGTTTTTCCTTTTTCTTCATTTGTGCCATCTCCATTTACTCTTAATGAGTAACACATGTACTGATATTAAGGCATCTTAACAAATCTCATAAGTGTTCCCTTTACTATGACGCCTACACCTTAAGGTTGCAGAGATATACTCATTTAAATATGGATATGTGATTTTCTAGCAGAGGCCTGAAATAGGGTTTGGGCTCAAAAGGTTAACTGTCAAGCAAAATATATGTCTGAGCTTCTTTATATCACATTTAAGAAAACTATACAACACAGTATAAACTCTGTGGAGCTGTGAGTTAATCTCTAATATTTAATAAGGAATTTATTGCCTGTCATGGTTTCTAAAGTCTATTTCTTTTTTGATGTATGTTTCCAATCATAAATACTATATTGTATACAAAATTTTGTCCATTTTCTGAATGTTGTAAAATAAGAGGACTGTTGTAGGATTTTGTACAGCTGCTCAACTAACTTCAGTCTCTGTGTGTCTCTGGCACAATAATAAACAGCAGAATCTTCAGTTTTCAGACTGTTCATCTGCAGATACAGCTGCTGTTTGCTGTTGTCTCTGGAGATGGTGAACCGGCCTTGGACTGACTGAGAGTAGTATTTGCTGCTACCACCACCATCAGCTGCAACCCACTCCAGCCCCTTTCCTGGAGCCTGTCTGACCCAGTGCATCCAGTAGTTGCTGAATGTGAATCCAGAGGCTGTACAGGTCAGTTTGTGGGATTGTCCAGGGTTTTTAACCACTGGTTCAGATTCTGTCAGAGTCTGACCATCAACACCTGTCAAGACAGCAAAGCAATCTATCACATGCAACAAACATACAATTTAAGATGTTATCAAATGCAAGATTAGTTTTTTAGTTTCACCTGCCCAGCAGAGGGTGAAAAGCAACAGTCCTGTCTTATAGTCCATGATGTTAAACTGCTCTCAGATGTCCTCCCTGCAGTTAGTTAAGTAGAGGTGGAAGACTACATTTCTTTAAAGTTTGCATTTACTCCTCCTCACAGGAAGGAAACTGCAGACATTTGGTGAAATTGGGAAATGAATGCTGACTGTTTACTGCATTTCTCAAAGCATATATGTACTTATATGCTTTGAGAAATGTACTTATATTTGAGTACTTGCCAATACCAAGTATTGACACAAGTACTTAATCATATTGAAGCAGTATTTTCTATTATAAAAACTGCAATTCCCAGAAAATGCAATAACTTCAATGATTGTAATCAGATGTTGTTTGTGTTCTGATTGTGACAAAATAAAATACACAACAGGAAAATATTGCTCACATCTAAAAACAAACATAAAATCCATCTATTCATCCATTATCTTAACCGTTTAGCCCCCGCAGGGTGTGCTGGAGCCTATCCCAGCTGTCATACGGGCAAGAGGCAGGATACATCCTGGACAGGTTGCCAGTCTATCAAAGGGGCTAATGTTACATTTGTTAGGGGAATTTTTTACGATCTAACTAATTGTGTTACTGTGACAGTAATACACAGCAGTGTCTTCAGGATGTATATTCTGTCTATTTAGTGTCAATGTGTTGCTGAAAGAGACTAACACTGAACTTTGTAGCATATGTTAAACTCTACACCATCTCTCCCAGTCCACTCCAGGATCACTACCTGGATCAGGTGCGTTCAGCCAATCAGAATTCTGTAGGTGCAGAAATGCTTGGAAAACACACAGGACAGTGGCCATCAAAGACCAGGATTGACCACCACTGGTTGGGGTCAGTGTAGCTGCTGAATAAGTCCATGTCAATAATTGTTCTATCCCATTGTCCATCATTTCAAAATGTTTGTCCATTGTTAATTGACAAACTCACTGCAGACAGATGCCCTAGAGATGGAAGACAAAGACACAGATATTGTCTGTACAGAGTGTCTGTTTGTAGAATCCAAATCAAGTGATAGAGGAGGGGAGTAGTTAAATGTATTATTATTGTCTTTGGAGATGAGTGAGAGTAGGATTTGGTGGTACTACTTCTACCAGTATCATGCCAAGCAATCCACTCCAGTCCTTTTCCAGGAGCCTGTCTGACCCAGTGCATATGGAAGCCATAGACGTCAAAGCCAGAGACTGTTCAGGTCAGTGTGTGGGATTCTCCAGGCCTTTTAACCACTGATTCAGATTCTGTCAGAGTCTGAGCATCCACACCTGTCAAAGCAAACACAGAAGAATTTGTTTGGTGTAAACTGGCAATTTCTTAACTGTGATTTATCTATAGGTAATTACATATATTAATCTGCCTAGTAAATGGTTAAAGACAGCAGTCCTGTTCTATAGTCCATCATATTACAGTGCGTATTCACTGTTCTCTATCATACACTCTACAGACAGATAAATAGCAATTGAAGACATCTGAATTTTGCATGAACTCCTCCTCACAGGAAGGAGAAACAAAGGTTGGACTTCAAAAGCAAACATCACACATTTATAATGTACAGTGAAAGGATGGTCAGAAATCTGTTAAGGTTTTGGAGGTAACAAATTTACAGACAATAGTACATCTGAGAAATGTAAGTTTAATAACTTTATAGATTACATAAATGACCTTTTATTAAAATACAATTTAATTGAAGTTTTACTTCAACAACAAACATTAGGAGACACGTTGTGCTGTTTTTGTATCTGAAATATCACTCAGCAGTTGTAATGATGGTTTGGATCACTGTGGGATAATATGCAACTCAGGCTGCAAATTTTATAATCACTGATTCATGTTGAATCATTCTAATCATAGAAGAATAAACATAGACCTGACAAGCAGTAATTTATATGTTCTACAAAGAACATTGTTGATACAGATGAAGCAATTGATAATTGTATGTGAACTGGTTTTGAAATCATTAATGGTCTGAGGGCTCCTCCTCTAGTGGATTCATGTTACAACTGTTCAGGCACTGAGAGGTTTTTGTGCAGGTCTGCTGATGGTTTGTGTTGTTGTGAGTCTCTTGCACAGTAATACACAGCAGTGTCTTCAGGCTGCATATTCTGTCCATTTAGAGTCACTGTGTTGCTGGAAGAGTCTAAGCTGATACTGAACTTGTTCTTTAGTGAATCTTTGTAGTATGTATTATATCCAATACGTGCGCTCACAATCCACTCCAGTCCTTTCCCCGCAGGCTGTCTGATCCAACCTGTGTAGTAGGTGCTCACAGAATAAGAGACCTGACAGGTGATGGTCAGACGTTGACCTGGCTGCACAGTCACAGAGGCTGGCTGTGTCAGCTGTTCACACTTCACACCTGTGAAAAGAAAGACATGCTTTGAAATATACTGACCAAATGAACTACTGATTAAAACAAATGCAGCAAAAACTCACATGATCCAGCTGCCAGCAGCAGCAGAAGAACCACTGAAAACATGTTTGTGTTGAACAGATGTGCTGTGAACTCCAGAGACAGTCTGATGTGAAGAATTTATAGCTGAACAGCAAAGGACGTCCCCGAATTTGCCTAAAGTTAAATGTATGAATTATTAATATGTGTTTACCCAGATCTATGAAATTCAAATTTAGATGTATAACTACAAAAAACAAGTAATGTTAACCTTCTCTAAGTATGACTTTAAAGTCTGAATCTACAAACCAACACATATCACAACAGAATAATTTTTCCTGTTGATCACTGTTAAATTTATTTATTTGTTGTATTGCCCTTTCTTATGCATGCTCTACTTCTTCCAGTTTCCTGTGGCTGATTTGCATAAAGAAAAACATTCTCAACTCATAGATGTTTGTAGACACAAACATAGAAAACTAACCTTTCATCCTTGATTAAAACTATGGTATGGTATTTCTTGCATTTAGACATTCCTTTTGGAACATTCACCATACTAGTAATACTACTATAATAATAATAATTATTATTATTATAGTAGTATTACTAGTATTACTATAGTAGTAGTAGTAGTAGTAGTAGTAGTAGTAGTAGCAGTAGTAGTATTACTACTGCATATTATTGTTTAAAATAATGGAAAAAAATTAATTTGCATTAACCCCTCCTCTTCCATCAGTGGTCAAACGTTCATTTGCATGACACCTTTATTATAGCTTTTACAGATGATGGACTATAATACAGAATCAATGTGAACAATTAATATTTAAAAGTATTCAATCAATATTTAAAAATCAACATTAGTTATATATTCTGATAAATGTGCTAGCCTGGATTAAGCCTTAACAATGAAACTTTCATGGAGTCCATCTATTTGTGTGCAGGTGCTATGCTCTATGCTTTAATGTAGATTTCTGTGCCCTGATGGTCATAATGTCAGATCTGCTGCACTTCACTGGTCTTTGTAAAAACAAATATTTTGATGTTGTAGTGCAATTATATTTATTAAACTTTTTCTCAAACTGGGAATCAACGTTTAGAGGATACTGTAACTTTAGTGCTTTATCAGCATATAGGAAGTGTTACCCCTTAAGTTGTGTGTAGGTTTTAGACAATGTTCAAATTATGACTTTAGAAGTGAAAATCCTGATGCCCTGAATGCATTGTTTATCGTTAGTGCATCTTTCCCTATTACTATTCCTCTGCTGGATTCATTCGGGCATTTTTTTAAGCATTGAAGGTTTACTGATAGTTGCACAGTAATATTCAGCAGTGCATTTAATCATGCATTTTTACTTTTTGCTGCGTCATTAATGCAAATAATCTCTTCTACATATACTTATACTACTCATCTAGTTAAACACACTATCACTATTTGTCATATGTAACAGGACAAAGCACATTTTAGCTTAAGTTTTATTAATTAATAAAACAGAAGCCACAATATCAGCTGAGATCTTAACTGCTGTTTGATAAAAGTAATATGACATAATTTGTGCTCTAAGGACTTCCTCTCTGTTGTCTTTAAACTCTGATGCTTTTACATTTATATTTTTGATCACTTACTGTCACCTGTGGGTTATTGTGGAAAAACAAAGTTGCGTGCTCTCCTGGCACAGTAATATAAAACAGGGTCCTCTGGCTTTAGGTTGGACGGGTTCAGATAGACTGTGTTGTTACTATCATGCCTGCTGATTTCTACATGTTTGTGGACCCTGCTTACGTAAACGTTTCTGCCGGCATTTCAGTCCTTTTTCCAGAATATTCAGCCTTCAGACAGTTCATCTGCAGATACACCTGCTGTTTGCTGTTGGCTCTAATGCAGACAAAATATCAATAAGAGAAAAAAACACTTGTTTAAGTAGGGTCAATTTAAAAGCTACAAATGTCTTGATGTGGTCTGAGGGCTCCTCCTCTGGTAGCTTCATGTTACAATTGTTCAAGCACTGAGAGGTTTTTGTTCAGGTCTATTAGTGGTTTGTGTTGTTGTGAGTCTCTGGCACAGTAATACACAGCAGTGTCTCCAGGCTGCATATTCTGTCCATTTAGAGTCACTGTGTTGCTGGAAGAGTCTAAATCAATACTGAACTTGTTCTTTAGTGAATCTTTGTAGTATGAAGCTCCAGTATGTTTCATCCCAATCCACTGCAGTCCCTTTCCTGCAGGCTGTCTGATCCAAGCTGTGTAGTAGCCAAGAGAATAAGAGACCTGACAGGTGATGGTCAGACGTTGACCTGGCTGCACAGTCACAGAGGCTGGCTGTGTCAACTGTTCACACTTCACACCTGTTAAAAGATGAAAACGGGTTATGTGACAAATTATCAAGTTATTCCTCAAAACAATTGTTCACTTTGAAAAATTCATAAAGACTCACATGATCCAGCTGCCAGCAGCAGCAGCAGAGCTACAGAGAACATGGTTTATGATAAATGGATGTGCTGTGAACTGACAGTCTGATGTGAGGTTTTTATAGCTTAGCATAAAGGAACATCAACTGACTTTGCATAAAGCAGCTGTTGTTGACTAATGTGATATTGTTGATGTTGAAGCTGAACTAATGTTTCCTCTTCTGTTGCCTCACTGACAAAGACTCAGTCTTTACTTCCTTATGAGCAACATTAATTAGCATATTGTTGAATGATTATTAAACATCATGCAAATATCACTTTACAGCCTTTCTCCTCTGTTTTTTTATGCAGCTGTTCCAGTGTTTTAAGTCACTGTGCCTCTTTGAGAGCAGCAAAAAAACCAGCTGATTCTTGTGCTACATAACTTTTGCCATGTTAATGTTAAAGATCTAGTTTTGCTTTTTATATTATGTTGCATATATATGTTGTGTAATTTAAGATTAAGCCACCCACAAACCACATCATTTAAATTTAATTAAATTCTATTAGTAATAGTATTTTGCATTATTCCTCTACCTACAAGCCACGTTCACCTCACTGATGTCATTTTTTAATTTTATTCATTTTTTCTGTTTATTTTCATTCATTACGTTATGTTATATAAATTATTTAATTTGTCCAAATCAATTATTTAATTTATCTTTTCAATTCTAAATGATCCCCAGAGGCTTTTCAACATCTACTACAGCTTTATTATGAAAACCTAAACAACCCTTTACCACTAACCATTAGTCCTTAGGTGACATGGCCCAGAGATCAGTTAGTTAGGATGAATAAAATGACCTGCTATAACTGAAAGAAAGACTTTAACTGCTTCTAAAGATTTGCAATTGTTATATAGAACAATATTAATTGTTATTATCAACCAGCACAACAAAAAACATAAAGTTTTTGAATGACCGTTCTAGGATTTTGTACAGCTTTTAATCTGACTTCAGTCTCTGTTGCTCTTAAGCACAATAATGAACAGCAGTAATGTAATTCTCCGTTCACATATCTGTTTATAGATTGTTCTATAACTTTGATGTACTCGTGTAAAAAGAAAGATTTTTACAATTTGACATACTTTTACAGTATTTACTGAGTAGTGCTGGACAACATAGTCTGTCAGGATTAAGGAGTTTTTGAGTGTTTTCGCCTTCAAGGGACAAAGATGCAGTTTGATCTTTCCCTAGACTCAAGAGATTTGTATTTTCAGTTAATCATGCTTGTGCAGTGCTCTCTGATAAAAAATGATGTAACAGTTCAGGGATATTTTTCCTCTTTCTCAAATTTACACAACTGAAGTGTGCTGTATATGACTGTACTCATATATAACCATACAGATTCTCATCTTTCACATGGTATTAATACTTCTCACTTTGCTTAAAAAAAAAGAATCCACCATTCAGTTAATTTGACAGACATTTATATTTTTATCTACTCTGTGGAGCTGCAGTGTCTGTGTTGATGATAATATTTACATGTGTGTGTGTCATTCAAGTATGTGTTTATTGTGCAGTTTTTGTGCAGGTGAGTTGGTGGTTTCCATCAGTGTGTGTCGCTAACACGTACACAGTAATAAACAGCTGTGTCCTCAGGCTGCAGATTCTGTCCTTTTATAGTGACTGTTCTTGCAGAAGTGTCTCTGCTGTAACTGAACTTGTTCTTTAGAGCATCATTTTGACGAAGACCACTAGTACCCCACTGGTGTGAAATCCAGTCAAAAGAGTTTCCTTCACATTGTCTGATCCAACCTGTTCCATAGCTGCTATCAGTCAGAGAATAACCAGAGACCTGACAGGTGATGGATAAAGACTGTCCAGGCTGCACAACCACTGAGTCTGGCTGGATGAGATCAATACTGTACACACCTGTGGGAACAGAAATCAAAATTATCTCTATCATTCATTTGACTCTCTGTGTTTCTAATGTGTTTATTAATGTTAAGCCTTGGGAATTTCCTCACCAGATCCAGCTGCCAGCAGCAGTATCAGAGCTACAGAGAACATGTTGATGTTAAAGCTGAACTGATGTTTTCTCTTCTGGTGTCTTACTGACAAAGATTCAGTCTTCACTTCCTTATGAGCAACATTAATTTGCATTTCGTTGAATGATTATTAAACATCATGCAAATATTACTTTACAGACACATGATAAGTTCAGCCTTTGTCCTCTGGTGCCCAGACTGAGCTACAAAGTGTCATTGAGCATAAACAAAGCTTATGTTGTCACATGAGCTCTTCCATATGAACATGTTGTTTGAGGTTTTTTTTT
>OMLM01003306.1:27864-74532 GCA_900302695.1 Helostoma temminkii | reverse complement strand
TCCCTCCCCTCCCTCTCCTCCCCTCTTTCTTTATCTTTCAGGCCCTCCATCTCATTTCTCTCTCCGTCTCCCTCCCTCCACTCCTCCCCCGCCCACAGCTCTTTCTCCTTCTCTCCATACCTCCCTCCCTCCCTCTCTTTTCTCTCACTCTCTCACACACACACACACTTTCAAACACACACCCAGTCTCTTTCCTTTTCTTTCTCACAAACACACAGTCTGTCTCTGTCTGACTACTTTAAAAGCAGTAATTATAAATGACGTGGTTATCAGGGCATCCAGGTCTACTCCCCTCTCCCAACACACACTCATACACACATGCACACACACACACACACACCTTTATTCTTACTCTATCTCCTCTTCTTTTTCCCTTTTCTCCATCCACTCTTTTCTTTTCTCTCAGTATTGTGTCAGGAAAAGGAGCAGCTCTTGCTTGTATGGCACTGAGTGAAGACTAGTGTGTAGCCTGCAAAGAAACTAGGGGTCAGAGCTTCTCTCTATACATTTTCCTACCAGTCAGACTCATGATGAGAAATAATCTGAACCCAGTGGCCTCCAATACACGCTTCTCCTTTACCGCAAACAGCCAGTTTGGTCACATCACCATTTCTTCCCCATAGTTTCACTATTCCGCTTTCACAGGCAGCAGGGTAAACATGCGCATGTGGGTCTGAAACACTTCCGAACCATACAATTATGTTAGCGAGTCATATGCATCAGTCTAGAATACAGAATGAGCCCAAAGCTCAATCGAATGTCTGTTATGGATATGAGACTGCCTGCCGGCATATATCATCTTGTTAAGGAAGCCCAGTGTGGCAGGCATTATGAAGTCAGCTACGGCAAGAGTCTCTGTGTAGAACTGAGACGCTTTGCTCCTCATGAATGGGACAGACAGCTCCAACGATGAGCTGACTTTGGTCAGCCAGGCTGCCCCGGGACCCCACAGGAAGTGCTGAGGACAGTCCACGGAAGTCAACATCCTGGCTGGACCTGCATCCCTTGTTGTGTTCTTTATTATTCTAAAGCCTGTCAAGGAAGGAAGCAGGGTGCTAACACAGATCTGCCTTATCTCCTCAATCTAATTTTCTGTGGATTCAGAGCAAAGAAACAAGGCGTAGTCTGAATGCTGCTTTCACAAAGTAACCATCAAAACCATTTCATAGCTTTTGGTGTCAATCTGGAACATTGAATCTTCAAAACTAAATTACATGATAATTTCAATATTACTGCAACACAAAAACATTCTGTGTGTATTTATAGGAAGGTTACCAATATCATGAGGCTGCAAAAGGGGAAATTAGGTTATATGAGGAAATATTGTGTAAGGCAGATTTTGTAACAACAGAAAAAAATGCACACAGAGACATCTCATTGGTTGTAGTTTTCCCTCTGACCTATGTTGTATGTTTAATGTTTTTTCTTCAGGAGGAGGAGAGTAGTCGCTTGGTGCGGAGCTACCCCAAGATGACTGAGGGCCAAGTGGATGTGGGCACGCAGACGGAGCCTGTGGTGGTGCTATCTCTGGCCCAGGCAGCCGTTCTTGGCCTCATCTCCCAGAATGAAATCTTTGGGGCCACCATAGCTCCTAATGGCTTTTACACTGGAGAGGCCAGGGAGTGTCCTCCTCCTCCACCTGAGGCAATGGAGTATGAGTATGCTGACCAGTTGATAGGGGCCAATGGGGACTACCTAGCTGAGCCTGCTGGGGAACCGGAGCCCCAGCCCCACTGCAGTGAGAGAAGACGGCCTGGGCCCCGTGGGAGGACCAAGAGGCCCAGGAATGAAGGAGAATTAGAGGGTCACCCACACAAAGTACCAAGTCCACACCCTCAGATTAAAGGTGAAAGACTTGAGTCCGATACGCCTCCCTCCTGTATTCATATGAACAGCAGACACAGTCCTGGCAAATCAGAGGATTCGGTCACCCAACAAGGGTCTCTGAAGGAGGAGCAGGCCTGCGGAAACTGTTCCTCGTGTGTGAGAGAAACGCCCAGGCCACAAACAGATGGGCAACCAGAACAGGAACAAACAGAGAGTACTGGCAGAGAAAAAGAGAGGAAGGAAGAAGAGTTAGTGGTAGAGGAAGAAGAAGAGGAGGAGGCACTGAACCTCAAGACAAGTGGAGATAATAGCAGTCCTCTGGAGAGCCGCTATTATGAGTCCAATGAGGTGGCCTACGAGTCAGCTGACATGTCTCTGCCAGGAGAATATGAGGAGAATGGCCAGGCTATGCTGTGGTCAGACCCAGAGGGCCTTGCTAGGCGAATGCAGATTGACCGGCTGGACATCAACGTACAGATCGACGAGTCTTACTGTGTAGATGTGGGAGAGGGTCTGAAACGCTGGAAGTGCCGCATGTGTGAAAAGTCATACACATCAAAATACAATCTTGTCACTCATATTCTGGGCCATAATGGAATTAAGCCCCATGAATGTCTACACTGTGGAAAACTCTTCAAGCAACCAAGCCACCTTCAGACTCACCTGCTCACCCACCAGGGAACCCGACCACACAAGTGCACCGTTTGTGAGAAGGCTTTCACACAGACCAGCCACCTGAAGAGGCACATGCTGCAGCACTCAGATGTTAAGCCCTACAGCTGTCGCTTCTGTGGACGTGGCTTCGCCTACCCCAGTGAACTGAGAACCCATGAGAACAAACATGAAAATGGTCAGTGCCATGTCTGTACCCAGTGTGGTTTGGAGTTTCCAACCTATGCGCACCTGAAGCGCCATCTGACCAGCCATCAGGGTCCAACCACGTACCAGTGCACAGAGTGCCACAAGTCCTTCGCTTACCGCAGCCAGCTGCAGAACCACTTGATGAAGCACCAGAATGTGCGGCCCTACGTTTGCCCCGAGTGCGGCATGGAGTTTGTCCAGATCCACCATCTCAGACAGCACGCTCTCACTCACAAGGTACTGGCAGCGCACGCCCTCGCACTTAAGGTACTAAAACCCAGTGATGTGCCTTTGTCTACCAGTTTATGTGTTCACAAAAGAGCCAAGGAAGCCTCATGCCACAGCACATCATTAAACCTCTATTTAGAATAGAAAATTGTCATTATTAAGGTGTAAGCATATGAGGGATTTAGGAAAGTAGGGAAGTATTTTATCTTCTTTCACTCAGCCGTCATAGGAAAATTAGGGTATATGGCACACATGTATCAAGCCTTTTTTCCCAAACCAGTTGCTTTGTAAACATAGCCTTCAAAGGCCTTGAGATTTTTTTTGTGTGGCTCAGCCCCCACTTGCATGTGTTTTGTGTTGTGTCGTTTGTAGAGCTACTTCCCTTTGTGTCTGATGAATCACTCTTGTCTCTTTTTCCATTTTACTATATAGTCTGTGTTATTCTATAGAAAAAACATTTATTTGCAGGGCATTTACTTTTGTTGAGTAATAAAATAAAAGCTTAAATGTGAAATGTTCAAACTAAAAAAAAATTCTTTCCATTGTTAGACTTTTCCTCTCCATCTTTCAACACTCAGGAGAGGGGGTAGTGTAATCAACACAAGCTGGATCAAAAGCCAGAATCCAAATGCCCATACACACCAAAGTTCTTTGTGTGTGTATTTCTTTTCCTAGGACTCATTATTTATTTTCCTCTAAACCATATATTTAGCCAAATTAATTGGAAGACACTTTTTTTGTTTCCCAAGGGTATGAAAGAATTCAAATGTGACGTCTGTGCCAGAGAGTTCACCCTGTCTGCCAACCTGAAGAGACACATGTTGATCCATGCCAGTGTGAGGCCCTTCCAGTGCCATGTGTGCTTCAAGACTTTTGTCCAGAAGCAGACTCTTAAAACGCACATGATTGTCCACCTGCCAGTCAAGCCTTTCAAATGCAAGGTGAGTGAACCTCTACGCCAAAACAAGGTGGATGCCACTGTGAAAGAGTGGGGGGGATTACTGACTATTGTGCTCTTGTCTTTCAGGTGTGTGGAAAGTCTTTTAACAGAATGTACAACCTCCTCGGCCACATGCATCTCCACGCCGGCAGCAAGCCCTTCAAGTGCCCTTACTGCACCAGCAAGTTCAACCTGAAGGGCAACCTCAGCCGACACATGAAGGTCAAACATGGCATTATGGACACCTCAGTAGATGGACAAGGTAAGTACATCTCCGAGTTGTCCTCAGCTACCCTCTACTTTGAAACAGATTCCACTTCTTGTTGACATGTATTGATGGGTTATGTGTGTCAAATTTCCTAGTGGGCCTGCTTGGTGGGCTTCATGTCGCATTATTGTCACTCAGTCTGTCCCTAATGCACTTTGACTTAGCATGTACTGTAATCTAGTGGCCAAGTGTTTTGATGTTTCTCTGTCAGTCCCTCCTTGTGTGTTTAGTAAATATAGCAGTGCCTGGATTAGACATGCCTGTCTCTATCAGTGGAGACTGATACTGAGACGGGGGAGGAGGGGCAGTCTACTGGCTGTCCCTGTTGAGCCCATTTGTCTTTAGGAGGGGTGCTGTATGTGTATGTTATTAAGAACATGTTGGGTCTAACACTGGTATGTTTTCTTTTTTCTTTAGAACCTCCACAGGACACAGAAAGCCAGGAGGACTTTGAAGAGGAGAGTTTTGAATTCAGCGAGCGAGAAAACCGGGCTAACAATAACAACACACCAGACGTTGCTAAACTATCTCAAATGGAGTACTACAGCACCTATGGGAAGGGCGCAGGGCGCTTCAGCACTGCATGAATTATTAAAATCACCACAAATTGAATATAAGTGTGAACTAATGAAAACTGGATTGTTTGTTTTGTTTTATTTTTGTCTTTTTGGTTTTAAAGGCATAGTGTTTGGGTTGTTCTTCAAGGGCATGAAGAAACCCAGTAAACTGCACATTCATATGCACTGGAATCACTTGTAATGCTACAAAATTTGGAAATGTATACTTTTTACCTGATTTTTCATCGCTGAAACACTGCAGATCTACTGAATAAATATATTATATTTGAGAAAAGTGGACTGTCTAACATTTAGGAATTATATATATATATCAATGCGTATATTTTGTCAGTTGCTTAAAAACTGAAATTTAAAATACTGAATCTAATTTGAAAAGCACATTTTTAGCTACAAGCATAAAAACATGGTGATGTTATACTGCACTTACTCGTTCAGACAGTGCCGTTCGCTGGCGTAAACTAATGTGAAGGGTTAAAGAAGGGAACAAGTGTTACTACTCAATTCACTTGCCAAAGCTTATCAAGCTGCAGAGGTTAATAATTCATTTTGATTTATACTGTGACAAATTAAATGTTTGCAAAATTGCATATATTCCAATGGATTTGCAATCTGTTTTATTGTATATTATTGTACAGAATGTATCAGTCCTCTTGTATGTTGACTGGTACTGTAATCAGTGCATTGCACTGAGGACCACTGTGTCTACTTTTTAGGCTTCTGCATTAACAAGCATCACCCTGTATTGATTCTAGTCTATGAATGTAATTGTTTCTGTGGAATGTTTTAACACGCTAATGAAAAGAAAATCAAAGTTCCCTTTTTAATGATAGGACCCTTTACCAAAGAACTGGATCAAATCTTCCACCCACAGCCACTGTTGAGTCTCTTTGCTTGCTGTTGTGTTGTGCTGGGACATTGGATTTCTGTGGGTCCAATCACAGACCTCATGAAATTACATTCAGGTTCCCCTCCCACCCATCTGAAGATCTCTTCAAAAGATTACCACAGGGAACAGGCTGTGTTACAGCGTCTCTTTCAACAAGCCACACCATTTTCCCCCCATCCAGGCCTTCAGAAGACCAGACTGCAGCATTTTACAAAAGCGATGCAAACCCTGCATTTGTATTGCAGTTCTGTTTTTATGGATGAATCTCAACAAGGACTGTCCCAAAAAAACTTGGACAGAAATATTAAGTGCCCCTGTGTGTCTGCGAGAGCATGCCATCCATCATGCTGTACAACGGTCTCAAGTGATGAACGACAACCTCCCAACATGTGACAGGGCCATGGACCTCGTGGAAAATGATTTGGGAAATGCTCAATATATTCATTTTCCCAGTGCTTAGCTTTTCAAACTTGTAACCCGCAAACAAAATATTCATTTGCAATGTTGATATAGCGCATTTAAAATAATGATCATTTTTTGTGGGTTTTTCCAGTCTGTGTTCATTCCATCACTGTTTTAGTGATGACACAAAGGGGAAGATGTTCCCCCCTTCAACGGCTTTCTGTATTGACGTTAGTGCGGAGAAAAAGTGGATAGAAATGTATGTACAATGTTGTGTAGCAGACAATACTGTAAAATAATAAATTTATTTACCTTTAAAATTATTGATCTTTTGTCTTTTCAAGAAGAACAAAACTACTAATAGAGGGTCAAACAAAGGATTTATTGGCAAATGTGTTTGACACATGCTTCAGTCCTGCCCAAGGCATTATACAGCATTGAACACAGTACTTCACATTTACAAAAATAAAACCTCGCAAATAATGGGACAGGGAGTCGTCAGGTGGTACGACAGCTCTCAGTTGTGTTATAACCTAC
Organism: Helostoma temminkii; assembly: GCA_900302695.1. Classification (NCBI taxonomy): domain Eukaryota; kingdom Metazoa; phylum Chordata; class Actinopteri; order Anabantiformes; family Helostomatidae; genus Helostoma; species Helostoma temminkii. The sequence continues at coordinate 68,005 of OMLM01003306.1, read as the reverse complement.
TGCAATACTACATAATCCTATGAACAGTACTTTTTATCTTCAGACAAAATGCAAGTGAATTTATTGACCTTTAATTTAAAAATGAGGTACAAAAACATAAGAGTGACATTGCCAGCTCCAGGCTAACTATATTCTTTCAAGTCCTTCACTTGCCGAGAGCTTTATCCAGATTTGTCTTGATGGCGTCGAGGAAGTCTGTGGTATTGACGTAGTGCTCGTTGAGCTTGACACTGAGAAGGCAAAGACAAGACAGAGCACATCAGAAAATCCAATAGCACACTTTAGGAAACAAGGTCATCAAACCCAATAGAAATACAATGAGTATTAGTTTTACCATTAGGGTTTATCATAAATTAATGTTGTTGGTCATTTATATTGTTAGTTGAACAATAGATGCATAATATAGCAACTTTATTAAACATATGATTTGGTAAATGTTTAATGGAAAAATGCATAAGTAAAACACAAGTTTAAGGTATTATAACAATGCAACCAACAAATATTCTAAACATTTGCTTAACAAAGAGTACAGTATAATGTTTGATTTGATGGACAATCGCATAATGTGTGTTTGTTCTTCATCATTCATATTTCATGAAGTTATGAATACTTTAAAAACTCCTGGATTCTATCTGCACCAAAAACTAGTACACACAGCCTAACACTGAAATCATTTTACATGTTTTTATAACCTACGGCCAAAGATGGGAGCGTGTTTGGGACAAGGTTTCAAGTGTGCAGCCTGTATTACATGCTAGCAGGTCAGAATGAGGGTGAAGTAAATAATACCTTACCCTATGTTAGTGTATCTGTCTGATGGTGGTGGTGGTTTATTCAAAGGGAATATTTTCATCCCGAGTTATAAGAAGAGAATCTACTAGCAAAGCCATGAAATAATCTCATTTTTGGATGCCATTATAGGCTTAATGTCCCAAAACAAAAGTTGCTCCATGAACTAAATGGATATATGGTTCAAATTAGGCTGCAACTAATGATTATTTGTATTATTGATGAATCTGCAGAACATCTTCTTGAATCACTAGGTTGTCAAGGCAATTGCGGATAATTGTCATAATAATCTTTAATTTTTTGTCCAAAGCAACAACAAAGACTCAATTTTCAAAAACAGCAAATCTTCACAGCTGAGATGCTGAAACTTTCACATGTTTGGCATTTTCGTTTAAAAGACCTTCGTTTCAAATATATGTGTAAATAATTACTTTTCTGATGATTGACTGACTTACTAACGGTTTTAGCTCTACATTAAACCCAGGTTGATTCATTGTCTGCTAGGTAAAACATGCAACCAAACAATAACACACATTCAAGTTCATTGTGTGACGCACATGACTGTGTTCACTCTGAACATGTTGAGTGTGTGCTGTAATGGTTGTGCTGCTCACTGAATGAATGATTAACTCAGCCTGACCTGGAGACAAAACTACAACTGTCAAAACCTACTTGATAAAATGACTATTGAATGTGCATCTTCAATATCTATGTCAGTAATATGTTAGAGACAGTGGTCGTCAACAGCTACTAAGACTGGTATAAACTTACTTGGAGAGGCCGTGGATGCAGCCTGCAAGGTCCTTGGTCATGATGCCACTCTCAACAGTCTCAACACAGACCCTCTCCAGTGTCTGGGAGAACCTGCACATGAGCAAATACATTTAGAAAAGACATGTCCCCAAACAAAGCCTGTGTTTCACTACAATATTATACATCTCCTCTTACTTTATGAGGTCAGGATTGCCATCAAGTTTGCCACGATGCTCCAGGCCTCTGGTCCAGGCAAAGATGCTAGCAATGGGGTTGGTGCTGGTCGGCCTTCCCTGAAAGCCAAATTAAATATTAGCTTTTTGTTAACTACTATAGTATTTTTATTGTCATACTCTAATTTTTGTGGAACATCAGCTGTTCTCTTGCTGTTGGGATGTAAATATTGTTGTCTTTATACAGTTTGACCACATGATGGCAGTGCAGCTCCACAGATCACACAGTTCCTTGTGTGCTCATGATTCATCTCACTCATTTTCCAATTTAAAGTCATGGGACTGACAAAGACAGATAATTGCAAACCTTCTGGTGCTCACGATAGTGCCTGGTCACAGTGCCATGGGCAGCCTCAGCCTCAATAGTCTTGCCATCAGGGCACACAAGAACTGATGTCATCAGTCCCAGAGAGCCAAAACCTAAAACAGCAAATGCAAAAATCTCCTTCAGTATCTCCTTCAACATCTCAAACTACATTTCCAAAGCAATGCAAACATGTTTTCCAAATATCTCACCCTGTGCAAGAATGTCAGATTGAACATCTCCATCATAGTTCTTGCAAGCCCACACAAAAGCTCCAGAGGACTTCAGCACTTGGGCGACCATATCATCGATAAGCCTGTGCTCATACCAGATCTTCAGCTTGTCAAACTCAGGCTTGTAATGCCTGTAGGAAAAACAATATATATTTAAACTACTTTTTCCCCTTTTCACCATAATAAACATGGCTCAATGCATCTTTATGTACTAGAGTAAAATATTAGTACCATATAAGGTCTTGACCTAAATATGTGAAGTACCTTGAGATCACACTATTGTGATCTGGCATTATGTACATAAAACTGAACAGAACTGAATTGAATAGTACAGGGTTGTACTGTATATAACCCATGAGACTGAACAAACATGGTTTTACAAAAACACTTTACTGTGCAGAAAAAAAGGACAAAAATCAATCATAAAGAGGACACTCACTTTTCAAAGATATCCTGGAAGATGTCTTTAAATCTACCATCATAGGCTTTAAGAATGGTGTTCTTTGTGCTCATGTACAGGGGCCATTTCTTGGAAATTGCGTACTGGAAGCAGCTGTGTGCAAAGCCTGTAATAGACTGTGGGAAGAAAAATACAAACAGTTGTTGTAGGTTTTATCAGGGGTTAACAACCTTCCTCTTGATAAGTTGAAAGTCATCCACTATGACCTCTGATGTTGTTAAATCAAACAGACCCGTGCTGAGGAAGGCAAACAAAACTGCAGCAGAGACTTTTCAGTGACTGCTGTGTGAACTTCATGAAGCACCTCGGGCAGAATGTACCACCATTAAAAACAAGGGAAAGTTTAGGTATAATATTCTTGTAATCCTAGTTGAGCCATATGACACATTGCTTAACAATTTCATGGCGTTGTAGTTTTGAGTGGATACGATGTCCTGTTGCCTTTTTTATCAATTAGCTGGCAAAATCAGACAAACACTCCTATTTAAGGTAGTTTGTAAAGCCAACAATGCTCCGTTTTTGTTTAGTTTTTTTTAATGACAAAACTGTTTCAAGAGTTATATCTTCAGTAGGAACAAGTGGATATTTAGAGTGAAAGCAACAAAGGTGTTTGAGTAGCCAAAACTAACGAGGGACTAACATATTGTTGTTTAATTCTTTTTTTTTTTTTTTTTAAATTAAATGGGATGTATAATATCCAAGTATATACTCACCTCGTCAGTGTTGTACATGCCCATTCCACATCCACCGCCAGGAAAGTCATAAACCTCCCATTCCTTGTTCGCACTTCCATCAGCAGGTGAGAAAATCATCTTGAATTTGCCAGGCTGGTTCACAACAAAGTCTGTTGCTCTATACTGTGAAAGAACCACAACGTTTTATTCTCAGTAATTGAAGAAATTCAATCATGATATCATTAGTTTTATGTTACTTTGAGCTGGAGAGGTAACAAACACTTGTATAACACTGGTGTAACACTGACCTGATCACCAAAAGCATGTCTGCCAATGGTGATGGGCTGTGTCCAGCCAGGAACAAGCCTGGGAATGTTCTTGCAGAGGATTGGCTCACGGAAGACGGTGCCACCGAGGATGTTCCTGATGGTTCCATTAGGGCTCTTCCACATCTTCTTCAGGCTGAACTCTACAAACAAAACACAGATATGTAAATATGTTATTACCAGTTTAGACTACAGGTGTAAGAAAAAATCAAAGATATTAAATATACTGCAATATATCGCCTTGCTTGCAGTACTGCAATATACTGAATCGTAAGTCCCATCTCATGACGCGCATTATATCACTAGATTCGTGTCAATACACAGCCCTCATTTGCACACTGAAGAAGAGCATTTGTCTAAAACAAATCATTTAACCAAAGTTTTGTCCCTTTGATGATTTTTCAGATTATAAATAGAAAAAATTAAACGGCAGATAAGTGTACATTAAGTTTAACATTTTATTTTGTTATAGTCTGTTTCTTAAGTAGTTCTCAACTAAGGTATTTTATAAGCCACTGTCATTCCTTAAGCGCTGTAGAGCACTAAACTGATGTCACCCTTGTGTAGCAACCAACAAAACATGTTCACTTGACAGCCCAAAGTCTGCTTGAGCCTTTTCAAATCAATCAGAACCTTTCAACATTTTTTAAATGAGATACACTCCATAATATATACACAGTATTTTCCTCCACAATCTTTGTATTTCAACTTTAACTGATACAAATGAGACTTTCTATTAGAACATTAATCAACATAAACCCCGTAAAAGTATGTACACAATCTAAACAGCATCTGATACAAGACAATGCACTATATAATGTCCCCTGCCTCTGACTGCAAATAAGAATACAGGCTCTAAATAAGGCTATCAGATACTTGTTCCAGACCTTCCACTCTGGCTTCGTCGGGTGTGATGGTGGCACATTTAACCGCCACATTGTACTTCTTTGTAGCCAGGGCAGAGTCGATGGTGACCTGGTCATCAGTCTGGTCACGGTACGGCAGACCCAGGTCATAATACTTCAGCTCAACGTCAACGTTGGAGAGGATGAGCTAAAAGGAGTACAAAAAAAACCAACAACAAAAATTAACATCTATAAACTTGTCTAATTACAGGAGAGCTAAGTATTTATCCTAAGAGGCTAAAATAAACATTGTGTCTGTGAGGTTTTAAACAGGACAAAACATCCAAAAGTCAGAAAACATTCATGGATTTTATCTAATGATTCTGTTTCCTTCCTGAGCCAACACACCATCTGCTCTCTGAAGGCAGTCAGCCAGTCACTGTAGGAAACATGACAAAGCCCCTCCCCTACATCATACGTATATAATCCCTCCCCTCACATCCACGTGTAATTCTATGGTGTAAAAATAGGCCAGTTAGGCGGAGTGGACATGACCTCCTATGAGACACAAACTGGTGTTTGGCTGTTTAGCAAACAGCTCATGAATGTGACTATATCACCTTTTCTTTGATGAACTCCCAGATGATGCGGGTCATCTCGTCTCCGTCCATCTCAACCACTGGCTGGGCCACTTTGATGCGTTTGTCAGCATCTGTAAAATCACAGATACAGAAGGTTTCAAGTATAACTGGCAATTCAGAAAAAGAAAAAATATGAAGGTCAAACACTGCCATGAACATAAGAAACCACGGAGACTCGTTTTTTAAAAATCCAGTTTTGAAGCATCAGTTTTGTTTGGCCAAATAATACTATGTTTCAGTAACAAGGCCCTTACGATTGTTCCCATTATCATGTAAGTGTACCTGTTATTTTCTAATTTGAGTCAATCCTTCAGACTAATAGGTTTCATTTGGCTCATCACAACATAACTATGCATACATTCAAGTGCTATAGTACTTTTTCCATAAAGATTAGTACTGATTTTTTTTTTACCCACGTCTCGTGAAAGAGCAATGTCCCAACTGTGTTGTTTTTCCACTTGCTTCAATGTAGGCTAGTATCTCTAAACATATCTGCTTTGACTCAGTGTCTGTGAGTCCTGCCAACAAGACCATTCCAGCAAATGTAAAAGTACAGGGGGGAGGTGCAGATCAAGTGACTGAGATTTCTCAGCCAATTTACTGCTCCACCAAAGTCAAATTTTATTTAAATGTGTCTAAAGGAATCATTATGCAACAAATGCTTCCTTATATACATAATGTTCATACACATTTTCTATTAAATAAAAAAGAACAAAATCCACAAGGGTCTGATGATATTTGAGCTGCTGGGATCGCGAAGCAACGGCAGCACCTGTCTAAACAGCCTTTGCTCTGTTCCTATGCCTCAAATGTGACACAAGAGCCTGCAGATTACTGATATTGTACATGGTGTCCAGGAAGAACTGAAAATAACCTCTTAGCAAAGGGAGTTGTGACCTCTATGTCACAATCAAGTTATGCAATATCATACGGAAAGGAATAACATAAGCATATGTATAAAACTATTGCTTAATTTTAAGATCGACCTAGTCTTCTTCAGGACAACCACCACTACCTGTTCATATCTGATATACGAGGAGCTGTATGCTGTGACTAAGCAGCAACTTAGTTTAGTTGTAATAATAGATTGCATGGCAATGGAAATAAATCACTTTAAGAGCAGTTTTATTACAGTTTTATCCACGTGATGACTGATGTTACTCCACACTGCGGGGGTTGGACACAACAAAGGAACCGATGTTCTTATCTCCACTGCCCCCAATTTAATTTTGACGATGGCTTGTATGTAAATGCTGTCTCTACATCTGAAATGATAAGCCGATTGATTAGTCAAAGTAAAAGTAACACCACAAACTGATTTGATAATCACTTTCACTTCAGAAGATTTTACACCCACTTACACTACGTCAGCTGTGTACTGCTTTTCTTTGAAAGATGAAAATAAGCCAAAAGTTAACTTCTGGTTGGACAAACAAGCAATTTAAAGATGTAACTGGGGGCTTTACAATTTCTTTATTGGCATTTTTTAAAAATTTCTAACTAGTTTATCAGCTGTATGAATAATCCAGATTAACTCTCAGATTAATCAGTGATGGTAATGATCATTAGCTGCTGCCCTTTTCATGATGTAAACCAATCAAATCAGCTTTTCAATCACCCACACTGCACTCGCAATGATGTAGAAATATTAACTGTTACATGTTAAAGATTTGGGAAATATAAAGCATCTTATATGTGAAAAGATGACTGAATAACAGATCGTCATTCTCCATCTGCTACAGGACCTGTTCAGTCTCTGCTGTAGTGCACAGTCATTAACATCTACTGCTTGGCATAATTTCTAACTTATTTAACAAATCTGCCAAAAGAGGACTCTACTATCACACTGCGGGGGGAGGAGAGCACAGGAGGGAGCTGAGTATGTTATGTAACTTCTGAGTGTACCAGCAAACTGGATGCTGAAGGGCGAGCTAAAGCGGTCACGTGTGCCTGCTCTGACATCATTTGCATGCGCATAGGTTATATGTCTGCAAGACTTTTCTTCTTCCTCACCAGTGGCTTGAAAGAAAGCCAGGCTTTGGCACAAATTAAAAGCCAACCAGTACAATTTTGTATATTTGTACTTAAAGTGTGTTAGAAAGAGCCATCTCCATTTATAACTAAATGTTCAAACAAGAGTAAATGCAAGTGGAAACTGCAAAGTATAAATATTGTGTTAACTCAATCAGATGTGCAAAACAAGCCTAAATACACTAAAATAAATAACTGCAGTTTAAATCCTGAAAATATCCATAATATAAGTAAGTATGCAAGACAACAATCTGAACAAGTAGTCAGTGCCAACTTTCAGTACTAAGTGGGGTTAAATACCCTTTCTCTAACACAGGGTATTAACAACTAATTTTTAAACTGCATTAGTCAAAGTCAATCTAAAATGATGTCACAATGACAGGAGGAACCTGCGTGTCCTCTGTAGGTAACACCTATGGACAAGCCTTAACCCGCTTCAGTTTTAATCCTATTAAGAAACAGCATTGGCCAGGTTAACAAAATAACTAAAACTGCAGACACTTAGTGAGATAGTTACCATTTACACAAAAGGAAACTATGGCAGATACGGTCTTAAAGTTTACAAACTAAAGTTGGACTGACAGAATTACACTTCCTCTTCTCGGTTACCTTCACAGCCAACAAGAAACAGCACGTTGGTCAACTTTATGAGTGCTGTGAATTTTAATGAGCATGTAATTGCAGCACAATAGTCCGATCAAGGACACTGCAACTTGTAACTGCAATAAATACCAACAACTAACATTGTCAGTCTAAATATCCTTTGGTCTACGACACTAGAGCCTACACCTACCCCACACCTATCTGCTGGATTGCCCCACAAGCTTTAGAGGACGAGTTCATGCATCTGCCCAATAGTGCCAGCCAACTTACTATCATTCACCAGTGAAAACTCAGTGCACTACAAAGCTCAAATTACACAGGATTAAAAAAAAAAATCACCCTGAGTCAAAGTGCCCTTCAACTGACCCACTGCTTTAGAAACACTAAGCAGCAGCACGGAGACCTGTAACTACAACACCAGAGCTTCTAAAGCTGCACATTTCTGCAGGATGAAATGTTGGATGTCTGCAGAGCCCACGTGATAAATCTGGATTAAAAAAAGAACAGATTGTGATTGGACAGTCGGCGCCGATCTAACATTTGTAAACATATAGAGACTAAATAAAAGCTTTTACTGGCTTTACAGCTAAATGCTAGAAAACGTTTACAATGAGCAGCAGTTTGCAGAAGCGTGGATGCAACCCTGCTGAATAACACAATGTAGGACACAGCAGCTCTGCAAGCGGCAGCCATTGCTCCCTATAACGGAGCCTCGTATGCAGGAGCTGACCTTGGCAAAAGTTTTCCAAGTCACCGTCGCACTGAAAACATGACGACTGACGAACAGCTTATCAGTTTCGATTCAAACAGCTGAGGTAACCTCACAATGACAAGCCGAGTTCACGGGGAGTGTAAGCGGGCTTCTTTCTGCAGAGGCGTTCAATGACATTTCCGCTCAAAATGGAAGATAAATTTGATTCATTTGCTGCCAGTTTCTGCACCACAACTGTCACCTCGACTCGTCCCTTCTTTCGAGGGAAAACTGCACATATGCTCGGTCGCATGTGTTTTGATAAGGACATTTTGGACAACTAGCCTTTCGTTATTACATAGCTTCACACTGTCACCAACTGTTCCTCAAACTTTGGATGTGGAGGACAAAGACGGCTCTCCGCGGATGGTCGGTCCGCTGTGTCGACCCTCATCGATCTCGACGTTTATTGCATCCCCCTTATCCATATAACCTGAACTCGACCAGCCACAAAGCAATTGTTAATACACTGGGAAGCGTTTAGAGCACCGTCCTTCATAAGATGAGAAAACCATTAAGGCGATTAGCACATCCCGGTTGCTAGCATCAGCAGCTAGCATGGTTGAGTTAGCTTCACCGGCTTCTAGACGTTGGCTCTTTTTCTCTCCCTTTAGCTGGGTTGTTATTACATTAGCCTGCTCAGTGTTACCCGAGCTCCACTAAAAAGCGTCATTTTTTAACGCAAACTATGCCGAGCAGCACTTAGCCGTCAACACTGATGCTGAAATGACCCAGGTTATCGCTCTTCACTCACAGTTTCTTTGTTGCAAAGTCTGGCAATTTGCAGCCGGAGCAACCACCGCGGGGTTTCTGGAAAAAGCAGCACCGGCCGACCTCGAAAGAGAGCTGAGGACTTTCAGATATCCAGCCATGTCTCACCGGCCCGATTCACTGTGCGGTTAACACTCGACGAAACTCAGAGCAAAGAGGGGGCAAACCGCTCCGAGACTCTCTGCAATATAGTCGGCGTGTGAGCAGCAGCAGCACCGCCCCTCTCCCCCTCCCCGGCGGGAGACGCTGTGCGCTACGTCAGAGCCACAGAGACACAGAGACAGGCCAGGGCAGGGTGAACTCTGCCAGGACGATCCCAAGCGAAGGTCAGTGTCTGCCATCATCGTCACAGGTGCTCAGATGCATTAAATAGTTCCCTGGTTTCGCTCCACCGACCCAGTACTCCCACACACTGCACAAGTGACTGTGCCTCACCACTTTTCTCATTACTCATCTCAGTAGGTGTGAAGGTATTTCACTGTTCTACACAGAATCTGACAGTGTGCAGGCCCCAAAACACTGGAGCCCATCTGTGTCTGAGTCTGTGTTTCTCTTCAACATCCTCTAAATCAGAAAAATCTTTCACACTGATCATGCAAGTTTTCTGTTTTATATCCATGCAAATTCAACCACAATTACCCTAAAGGCACTGACTGGCTTGGCTACGTTCCTAAGACTTTAGAAAATACACAGTCTCTGCTCCAGAGCCATGTAATATATTATTAAACTGTTTTACAGAGCATGAGTGGTAAGCTCCTCCTGTGATGAGCAAAGTACAAAGTAAATGTATTCCACTAAGAAAACAGCATATTTTAAACAGTGTTGGATTTGCTGCTGTTGATAACATAAATGTAGTCTAGTCCAAGTTAGTTTGACAAATTGTCAAAGGTGAAAATGATGGTAAAGTGTTGTTGCCTACAGACTGTTGAACGGGAACAACAGTTGGTAAAGGTGGAGCTGATTTTAACAACCTAATGTAGTTATAGTAAATATTATGGAAAGTAAATGTAGTGGTACGATATTTTCCCATGATTTGTAGTGAAGTCAAAGTAAAGGTAACATAAAATGGAAATACAGTAAACAAGTATTTCAAAATTGTACTTGAGTGAATGTACTTAGAGCTCATTGGGCTTCTAGTTGTTTAATTATTTGTGTCAAGCCAGGTCATAGTTTTTAAAGTAGCTTATTTACATGAATACAGAAATAAACTTAACATGTAATAAATGCACACATAGGTATCCAAAATGGTTTGTTTACAGCATTAAAATTAATGTATGTAGCTTGGACAAAGGTTAATTCAGACCAGTGTTAACATATTTATGGATTCATGTGTGCTGATGTGTGTTGTGCAGAAGCTGCAGCATTTTCAGATCAGAAACGTCAGGAGAGAGAAGAGCTCAGAGCAATACTTTTTAAAAAATCATAACCTTACAGAGTTTAGTTTAACACATAATTTATAAAGGTGAGGAAAGTCTCAGCTTAAGGAAACATTTCAAATAGGAAGAGTGAAAGTTAATGAGATCCCAGTTCATTTCCAGGATGGCTATAAGATAGTCACATTCCAAAACGTCTCAGCAGAGGGCCCTCTAATTTTAGCAGGGTAAGGTTACCAAACTGGGAGAAAGACTGGGAAGTGTGCAGAGCAGTCACATGACAGACTTGGTAGTAAGCCAGCAAAAGAGACGGCTAGGTCACCTCTGAAGTACTGTTTTATTTGAGAATCGGGTGACAAAGGTCAGATATGTAAAAAGCTAATAGAAATGTAGGAACCTATAAACATATGTTTAGGCTGTGTGAAAACTAACATTTATTAAACTGTGTTTTTAACATTGTAGTGTAGGTCAGTGAAGGTCAACTGTTCCTGTCCCTGAAATGCTGAGTTTTGTCCAGCATTTAATGAGAGGCTGTAGCTCAGAGTGTGGTTATTCGGACAGCAATTACATAATTCCTTGACTTTCTACGGTAACCTTTGAACTCTAGGTCTGTAGACGGTCTCACATGCAGTCCACCTTCACAGACACTCATCAGGTCTCCACACTGAGAGCAGTCACTCTCCGATGTCAGTGTGTAAACCCGAAGGTCAAAATGATAAATTTAGTCCTCATTCAGACTGTTGGTGTTAGCCAGTGGTTGGATACATGGAATTTCAGTTTGTTGATTCGAAACATTAAAACTTTACTCTCTCATCAGTAGACAAGGTATGTTTGATTTCAACTACAGGACTAATCATGCTGTAATTTAGTATTATCAATGTCACTGTGGTGCAAGTTTAGGATATAGTCTAATATTATATAAAGTGTTTTCTAAGTATTCATAAACTCAATATGTAACTGTGTATGTGAAACATAAAACACAGTCTAGACCTGATGATGATGATGTATGTGCTCCATCTACTGGATTCCTTCAGGTGGCATTGAGATTGTGTTGGTTTGTCAACATCGACCTCTGCTGGAAGAGTCCTGGAAATTACTTTTACATCAAGGAAAAGGACAAAGTAATGCAATAATTAATCTTCATCTTAAGATAATAACATTATCTCCAGAGAAAGTGTTGTCTTGCAGAGAGTGAAACACAGAACACCCACATGCATATCCATAAAATATATGATAATATATACACTGATCAAAAAAATTAAGGGAACACATAATCATCTCAATGTACGTCCAAGTCCATCACACTTCTGGGATATCAACATGTCCAGTTAGGAAGCAACACTGATTGTGAATCAATTTCACCTGCTGTTGTGCAAAAAGAACTGACAACAGGTGGAAATTAGAGGCAATACAAAGGAATGTTTCTGTAGGTGGTGGCCACAGACCATTTCCCTGTCCTCATCCTTTCTGGCTGATTTTGGTCACTTTTGCATTTTGCCAGTGCCCTCACCACTAGAGGTAGCATGAGGAGGTGTCTACAGCCCACAGAAGTTGCTCAGGTAGTGCAGCTCATCCAGGATGGCACATCAATGTGCACTGTGGCAAGAAGGTTTGCTGTGTCTCCCAGCACAGTGTCAAGAGCATTGAGGAGATACCAGGAGATAGACCTGTACACCAGGAGACATGGAGGGGGAGGAGCACTGCCAGAGCCCTACAGAATGACCTCCAGCAGGACACTAATGTTCATGTTGAAGGTATTGATGCTATGGACTGGCCTGCCTGTTCTCCAGACCTGAATCCTATCGAGCACCTCTGGGACATCATGTCTAGTTCCATCCACCGACGCCACGTTGCACTACAGACTGTCAAGGAGTTGACTGATGCTCTAATCCAAGTCTGGAAGGAGATCCTTCCCAGACCCGAGAACATCCGTCGTCTCATCTGGTGCATGCCCAGACGTTGTAGGGAGTGAATACAGACACGTGGAGGCCACACACACACTACTGAGCCTCATTTTGAATTGTCTTGAGCTAAATTTCCACAGAAGTTGGATCAGCCTGTGATCTGACTTTTCCACTTTTATTTTGAGTATGATTCTGAATCCAGACCTCCATGGGATCATGACTTTGATTTCCATTGATCATTTTGTTCTCAACACACTCCACTATGTAATGAATAAAGATTTTCAACTGGAAAATTACATTCATCCCGAATTAGGATGTGTTGTTCAAGTGTTCCCTTTATTTTTTTGAGCACTGTATTAAGGATATGCTTATCAACATGTAAATCACAGCATGTGACACAAAATAAAATACTATGCAACAAAAAAGTGAAACATGTTGTGATCAGTTGTTATTATTATTGACCTCAATCACCATCACTCGCTTCAAGCATATTTGGGGACACATTTTAAGATTCTTGTACTTGCTGATGCAGATATACAGTCTTACCACTTTACCAAAAACTAAAACAAAGATGTACAGTGAAATTGTTTTCTGGAGTTCTGGATTCAAATTATGGAAATTGTTGCTTTTACCCTGTCCACCTTAATTCCAGAAATGTATATGTATAACTATTATAGAGTGCAGGCAGACTGTTCAATGCAGCTTCAAATGGTTTTATGCTTGAACTTGAAAAAAAATTTGAATAAGAACTAATAGGATTTATTTATGTGTAGTATTTAGGTTGATTGTAGATTATTTTGCCACATGGGGGCAGCAGCACTGAAAACAAACTACTGACATACAGTAGTATCACCTTATTAAGCTGTTATTTGTATTAAGTTGTTGTTACATATGCAGCAGACTCTCAGCTGAATCCTGAGGGAACTTTCTGTTTTTAGCTGCTAAATGTTCCTCTAAGTTTGTCCACTAGTCGTTAATTTTGTTTAGTTCTGGACAGTTTGCAGTGGATTTATCGGTTTTTCATTGGAAGCAGCTGTCTGCAGCTGGGGCAGAAGTTGGTTTATACAATTAAACATTTTAAAGGCCACTATGAGCCCCTTTCACATGTCACACAGTGTAGGAAAGCTGATGTATTTTTCCATAAAAAATATTGATTAGTGATAAATTATCATCATCATGGGCAAAATATTGCAATATTACTCTGTCATTCCCACCCTAATTCATTATTGTACTGTGACTGATAATCTGTAATTAAATGAGCCCAGTAGGAACAGATCAACCGGCGTGTTCTACAATAAATCCTGCACTGATTATAGCAACTGCAAACTAAAACAGTGGCCCCTCAGTGTCTGGATGATGAAGCTGCCAAAAAGCTGTGGGATGTGAGTCTGACATAATCACAGTGACATCAGTGGTGGTGATGATGGCCGCCGTCATCGCAGTACCAATGGACTGCCAAGTGGCCTGAGGAAGGACTGGTGCTCTTTCTAATGAGCATCTGTGTGGATACTAGCAGCTGATCTCCTGCTTAATGTGGCAAATGAGTAAACAAACAAACAAACAGAAATTCACAAGTGATACATTTATTCAGAATATACAACAAACTACTTGCAAAAATACCATGGATTCATTTATGTATTTCTAATCTTAAACAGAAGCACTGCTTCACTGGTAAGTTATGGAAGCTGTATGATCTTTAGTTTTGATTGCCATTAGCATGAAATGACATTTTCATTGACATGTTCCACCGACATGAGACAACTCTGTTGACTATGGGCTCAAATGTCATTTTTGTTACTTGAATTCACATGTACAAATTATATTCACTTTTGAAACTTATCATAAAATCATTCATAGCAACATTTTCATTTCATGGGCAATAAAGTGCTGTTTTGCGTAGCCCATTGTTTTACCTGCTTCTTAAGGCATATTGTTCACTCATTCACATCACGTATATTCAGTGTCTACATTTTGTTCCACGTGAGACCAACAATTTTCAAATTAAAGATATTTTGGTTACATCATGGTTAATTAAAATAATCCCAACACATTTAATGTATCTGCACTTTTTTAGGTTTCTTTATCTTAAAGGCACTTTGTACAAATTTGCTACAAACAGTCAAATTCCATCATACTCAAAGCTACATCTCAGACAAATGCACCATATATTTTCTTTTTCAAAGAAAGTCCATTAATGGTGCTAATTACATATGCACAAAGTGCACCCAAGTGGCCTGCTGGCTACAAATGGACCCTGTATGTTTCCTACACATTACATTACCATGTAAGAGAGCTAGTTCAGAGAAAAAGTACCATGTCTTGGCATTTACATTCAAAACTGTAATACATATACAGCAAATGTTGTAAAGTCAAAATATAATAAGGTTGAGTGTAACACCTGGAGGAGATCTAGTGTATCTATATTGCTGAGTTTCAGTATATATGTTTTATAAATAACACGTTATTTGACATCTACATGGTTGTGAGTCTACACAACTGAACCAATGGATGTGCTTCCTGACAATTTATGGTCTTAGCGTATCTACTCCCACAAAACGTGCTGCATAAACACAATCACTAATGAGCCAGCTCTTCAAAATCAGACAGCTGTTTCATCTGCTCCACTTGCATAGAGTGCCTTCTCACTAGTTTCTTCTTACATTTGAGGCCACCTCTCTTTGGTGTATTGGGTGCTACTGGGGCTATGGATCTAATACCTGTTGCTAGAGGTGAGGAGGGCTTGCTACTAGCGCCGATATCAGGAATGGGAGGGTTGGGGTTGACATTGAGAGGGGGCAGGTGGCCAGGCCTGGTGTGGGAGATGTGGTCCAGCAGCAACGTGCCTGAGCCTCTTCTCTCTAGGAGGCCAGGTGGACGCCTGCGTGCTGTGCTGGGAGACGATGTGCTGGCATTGCTGTCTAGAGATTCTCTGGAGCTGGTCAGCATTGCTAGTGGAGACGTGTTTAGTTTCCTTCGCTCTACCGGGACCTTAGGAGAGTCTAACATAGCAGAGTCTGAATAGAGCTGTGAGTCTGAGTCATAGTGATCATTTCCCAGACGTCTCCTATGCATTGTGTCTCTCAGACTGACTAGACCACTGCTGCAGCTGCTGCTTTCCTGCTCTGTGGGCACAGTACTGCGCCGTGCTAGCGGCTGGTGCTGAGCGAGAGTTCTCTCATATGATGCTTTAGACGTTGGAGGAACTGATAGTGAGGTTGTCATTTTGCAGGGCTGTTCACCTACCAGTGGGAATAAACTGTCCTTCCCATCTACACTGCTCTGTCGAGACAATACTGACCTCTTACTCAGAGAGAGTCCGTTCACCCCTGCAACAACATCCTCATCTGAGCTGGCTTTCTTATTCTCCTCATTGGCAGCAGCTGCAGCCAAGACAGAGGGCGCAATCAGCCCCCAAGGCTCTGACTGCAACCTTTTGAGCTGAGGCAAACGTGCTCGCTTGGGGTTTGGAGCCCGGCGTGTTGGAGACGTTGGTCCGTTGGCAAGTTTTGCAGCTGTGCTGGAGGTTTTGAGCTTTGTCTGGAAACTGAACACTGTGTTTTGTTGCTCTTGCTCAGGCGTGGGACATGCAGTAACGTTAATATCAGAGGGAGAGGTGCAGTATGCTGGGGAGGACCGCTCATCTATCTCTGGTGATGGGGGGACATTTAAGTACTGTTTGGTAGTTTTAGTACCAGATGGTGATTTGTCTGTGGTGATTATGATGACCTCCTTGCCTTTAGCTTTACATGCATCCAGCAGCCGTTTTAGTGTCTCCTTATCATCTGCATTGATGGCGTAGACCAGGGCTGAGGCCCCGCTCCTGTCCTCCAGACTGGGGTCAGCCCCGTTGCTCAGCAGATGATCCACCACCTCATGTCCAGCCTTGTGGATACAGGCGTGCATCAGAGCTGTCCTACCTGCTTTGTCCTGTATGTTGGGGTCTGCCTGGTTGTCCAGCAGATACTTCACCAATTTTGACTTGCTTACACTCTGCTGGTCAGTGTGTGTGGACATGCAGGCCACCATGAGCGGGGTCTCGCCACGTTCATTGCTCTCGTTTATATATGCACCACCTTCCAGCAGGAGCCGGGTGAGTCTCAGGCGTCTGAGCCACACAGCCTTCAGGAGTGAGTTTCCATCTGTGCGCAGCTCCAGTATATCTGCCATCTCCCAGCCAATCACAGATCTTCTCAGTGTTGAATTTACAGCTCACAGCCCTTTGAACAAACATGGAAGTAATTCGGTTTATGTAGCAAAAATCTTTATAATTTGTCATTCAAGCTGCGTTTATTTCTCTGTTTTCTTAAACGTCACCACCAGCAGGTGGCAGTCTGCTACAACATAAAGGACATAACTTACTATTACACGTTTCGATAAATCTAATCTTTATATAATAGTTCGGATCAGGTTGATGTGTGTAAAATGCGGTTTGCAAAGTGGACGCAGATCATATCCATGTACAAAAATCATGTGCATGCAGGAAACAGCACGGCAACAGCACCTGTTAGATTCACACAGCACTATTGATCAGTGATCAAATGATGATATTTGAATCAAAATCACACTTCATCTATTTAACACTGTCAAAACACCAGTTTACTTGGGTCCTTTTCCATCATATTTACGGAAAAATGAACAACGACGAACGTAAGAATCCACCAACCTTTAAGTGCGCGGAAACACCAGCCTTTTGCATCTTTTTCAAGTGGAATGAAAATATGTAAGCGACTGAACGTTAACGACACTTTTATTATTAAAATGTAAAAAATACTGATTATATCTGTTGAGACGTGCGACATTAAATAACAACACACTGGGCGGCGTGAGAGTCGCTGTCCATGGTTCTTATTCTGGATTATCTGGCGACAGAGACGCGTTCCTTTACAAATAGTTAAGATTGTCCACTAATTATCCCTTAAATGTGTCCATTTTAAATGTCATTTTTAACGTGAATACTAATTTGCAAACATCATCTTTTCATTTCATGTGATCTAGAGTATAACAGGTTATTTTATTTTACCAGTCTCTTCTGATATGAACATACCAGCGACACAATCACATATCGGCATGAAGTTGAAATAATTAACTCTTTTTAAAAATAAATATTTAGTTGAGTTATTTTGTGGAGCAACTTAGTGTGTGCTGACTCTCTTACCTGGTCAGAGGGAAGGTTTTCCATGCTCAAAGTAGCCACTGCTTTGTCATGTAAGAGGACATAAATTAAAAAAAATGAATTATTCAAAACAAAACTTTGTTGCGGTTCTTCGCAATATCCCTATTTTTCAGCCGTGACTGTTCCCATCGATGCGTCCTAGCGTGGGTTTCAGGGTGCCATGCCTCTCTGGCACCATAACACACGAGCTGTGTGGCTTTTGTTATGGAGGCACACTACATCAGTCCAATGGGGAGTATTCCTTTCACTGCGCACCCAAGGATCACAACCTGGAGCTGCTGCGGGTTATAAATAACTTACTTTCTTGCTTGTTGAATGAAACGTGTATTCTCTTGACGTCAGAGTCGACTAAAATAAATTGCGTCTGATGAAAACCTCTGTCCTGATCCTCATATCTGCAGGACACAAACAAAATGAGTGTTGACTCCCAAAGACATGCTAATGTCCTGCGCGTGTGTGTGCTTTATTTTAATTATTTCAAAAGGACAATTTGTAAATGAAAGGACACTGTTGGGCCCACACATAGTGGAAATCAAGAAATAATTATTTCTCTGGTATGCCTTGTTTAAAAAATCAGGAATTATATTCCATGTAATAAGCTGGTGCTGTAAAGATTTTCTTATTATCTTTTTATTTATCTTTTTATTATCAGTGCCAGCATAAACGCAGGCACCTTTTCTGCCATGACAAACCCAAGACAGTTGTAAAATGTGGCAAAAGAATCTGTTCCGGGTCACAATCACACAGTGTCTTGCAGGAAATTCCAGCATGTGGCATTAATGGGCTTTCTTACAAATCAACTTATGATATTCAAAACAAAAAATGTCTAATTCACAATCTATTTACAATTTGAACGCATGTATGCAAATAACCAACCAACCGTCTGTGATTGACACATTTCATTGTTCAATAATTTAGGAAACTGGGCGAAAATATTTCTCACCTATAAGTGTTTACTGCACAATTAAAGAGGCCAAAACTTGTAGCAGCCATCACAGCTATACAGCCTAATAGGGACATTTCTATTTTTAGGTTGCTATGAGACAGCACAGAAGCAGTTTCTAATGAGAACAGTGATGTTCGCAGCCCTGCAAGGAACAGGTAAATCAGACACATAACATTCCAACATGGACTGGGTGGTTTAGGCATTTACTCAAATACATTTTTTGATTTTTGTTGATGTTTTTGCATCTGCACAAGGAAGCCACTACCACCGTCACCAGCACAATCGATCATTAGCCCTCTGACCCCTGTTCTTTTCCTCGGAGACTTATACTAATCACTCTATTACCATCCAAACACTTGACATCTCACGATTCCAGTCGTCAATGCTGGCAGTGATTTCTCACCTGTGATTGCCTTCTCAGTCTCCGGGGACATGTTGTTTACGAGGAACGTGGAGAAAGGGTTTTATAAAATAGCACAAACTGTAGACACCCAGTCAATAGAATGCATCCCTCACATTCTAGATGTGACGATTTATGGTAGAAATGTCTGTGCAAAGGTTGGATTTTGAGTTTGCCAAGTGTCCTTAGCAAAATGAAAATTTCTATACTTTTAAAACGTAGAACTTAATTTTAGGGCACTCAGTTGAAAGTAATCTGTGTCACAGAGCTGCTGTCAACAGAACCACGATGGACCAGGGACCAGATCAAGACCCAAACTGGTTTAATGACAACATTCATCATACAGGAGGATCCTTTCTCTAGGTCTGCTGTTGTGTGCAATATATTAAAGGGAAGGTAATTAAAGTGGAGAGAATAAGTGCTGTCACCCATGGGACCAGTTTCCATTTTCAGATATCTTACATTGCAACTGCTGCTCTTCCTCCCCTCCTTTCTAAATATAGCCTTTTCTTCCATCTGCATTGTGTGACTTTTATTCAACAGACTACAGTAGCTCGAAGACTATATTTATAGATCCTGACAGAGAGCATGAAAAAGTTATCAACAGTTATCAAATTTAGAGTGTGATCACAATGTCTCCTAAAGTAGTCAGCAACAGAAAACGTGGTGTCTAACATTAATTCCAACTAACATCAGGACTGAAGAAAACAAAAGAATAGATAAATAAATTGATCCGAGTAGAATGAAAATGGAAAAAAGCTCAAAATGTAGCTGTGACAGCTGAAATTGATTATCCTGGCACCCTGTTTATCCGTTTCAATCTCTGATTTCACTCAATTATCAGAGGATGGTGGGAAATTCAACGATGACGTCAGAAAAGCTGAAAAAATGCTGGGCTGGTATGTCACACTTGTTGTATTTTTAGACTTTAACCCTTACAATCCCATAGCATCTGCATTTGTATGACTCTCAAAGTATTTTGTTGGTTTCAAACAGAAACACAGTTTGCATACAATACATTGCATACTTAATTTTTCAGGATAACCGGGTTTATTCAAAAATATTTAGATTTTTGATTTGAATAGCTGTTTTCAAGATTTATCTTCAAAATGTCTTACAAAACAGTAATCCACCTTATCGGTGAAATGAGGGTTTTGCTGGAACTGACAGAAACTGCGGTTTAACAACATGACAAAAAGATAAAAACTGATATTAACTGAGGTTTTTCAAGTCAACAGTTCGACCACACATAGCTTTCACTTCTACAACACACAAAAAGGCAGAAACAAGCATTATACAATATACGTAATTTCTTTGTTCTCAAGGAGAAGTGGACCATTGATATATGATATAGCTGATATACTGATTGAGTCAGTGGCTGATAGGTTAAAGGTTAAAGGAAAGGTTTCGATATTGTGGGAAAAAACACTTATTTGCTTTTGTGCTAGATGAGAAGAATCACACCAAATATGAGGCAAGCGTGCAGCTAGCAGTCATTTAACTTAGATTACATGTAAATTAGAAGAAACTAGCCTGGTTAAATCTCACTGACATAAGCCAAGACATAATCTGACACATCATGTAAAATGTTCATTTGTTTAAGAGAGAAAATAAGCATGCTTCCCAAAGTGCAGCATTTCCCATTTGAGGACTGAAGAATAAAATAAAGGATACAAACTTCTATGACATACACTGGCTAAGTTCTGAAGACAGATTTTTTATTCCATCTCCATTGTTCTGTAGAGCTGCTGCTTTCATTTGGATAGATGTTTCACACTGTGAATAAAGTCAAATCCAGACAAGCTGTTTTAAGTCAGTTAACTCATGAGGGAGATCTTTATTTATGCTTTTCCATCTCATTTGCATTTTGACACACAAGCTGATTTTCCCATAGTGCGTATCCTCTGTTGTTGTAGTGCTGTTTGTGTTCCTTCCTCTATGCTCGTTGTCTCTTTAAAGACTGAGTTTGACATTCTCATGGCATTTGGTGTCTCTGCGATTGTATCAAGTCAATGTGTGGGCTGCGACAGCAATGAACTGGCACGAACCCTGCTGCAGCTTTGCACTGGACTGCTCCATGCTTTCCTCCTACCTTGGCAGATTTATGAAAATGCCTCCAGTGCAGCTTAAAAACCTGCCAACCCTCACATATGCTGCACGTCATTTTTTTCCCCCTCATCCACTCATGATTATGTCTCACGAACTATAACACATTTTCAGACACTTTGATCTTTTCATATTGAGAAGTACTACGTTCTCATACTTGAAATCTTGAAATGGTTCCACTCCTCCTCTGCCTCCTTCATCGCTCCTTCTGTTCCTTCACATCTCGCAATGCAAACCGACACCTGCCCTTCTGCGGAGCAGTAATTGAGTAGAGCATTATTCAAGAGCATTATACAGACAACAGTTTTGCTGGGTGATCATTGTGTATGTCTGCTGTATCCTAGGAGATTGTTGCATATCTAATAAGGAGTTTGTTACTCATTTTGCAGAGTGGGCACTTTGATGTCCTCCGTGTTGAATTTTCAGTTTTAGCTCAACATCCTCCTAATGAAGCAGAAGGCTTGAAGCTTCAGAATTGGTTGCTTATCAACTCTACACCCCACTTATTAGGAGTTGTGGTAGATCCTCTAATTAGATATTGGAATAGGGGGCGCCTTAATGGCCTTCCAGTAATCAAGTGGTCAAGATATACAGTATTCACAGATGACAGATTTGTTAAGACCATTAAGAATTTTACCATCAATATCCACTCATGCACTCCCACTTTCTTCTCACGTGTCATTCTCCCCTTTAAATCAGCGAGTGCTTTGACAATTCTAGTTTCCGGTAGCTTTGTAGATTGTTTACAGCCGCCTTGCTATCTGCAGAAGTAACTAGTGGCAAAATTGATGTTTTGGTGGGATCTGTCACACCTCGTTCACACCACCGAATCAAAAGAACTCCAACGTGTCTGCCGCCCCACTGAGCAAAGAACAGAAACTCTCCTCACTATCAGATGAGTTATTTTGTAAAAAACTACACCAGAAATGCCTGGCCATCAATATACCAGTACATCCAGAGGAGATGACTGGGCATTGAACAACTTGTTGTTTTGAATTTAGGAATACGCTTATAAGGTGGAAAATGTTGATGTGGCTGTAGATGAATTTCACTATGAATGTTTGGCACCGTGAAGTCATCACAGGCTGTTTCAGAGATGTATCTGTCAGAAGTTTGGGTCTGTCAGAGGATGTGGGTACATCAGTGTGGATGACTGGATGTTCTGACAGTGAGAGAACTTCACTCTGCTCACGGTTCACACGCCTGAGACTGTGACGTCTTTGACACCATGAAGCACTCTGACCAAAATACACCTCCTCTGCAGCACAAAGTGTGGAAAGTGCTTTTTCTGTGTCTGTTGTTTTTGGTGACGTCAAATCATTCCTGTCTGTCCTTGAGGATGTCGGGGCTCATCTGCAGAATCAGACATGACAGGACCAAACAGGATCAGCCTGGCCACTGCAAAATGAATCCTCTCTAGGTGACAGATCTAACAATAGATCTGAAGCTTAAAAAACATGGCTGCAGGGCATGTTACCTGACATTTATTAATTTAAGACTGAATCGTGCTCCACTGGGTACAGCCACAATTAATCATTGAGGAACTAAATCAGCTGTATCACACTATAGTAGGCTGAATTTAACATCTCTCCATATATCTCCTGCAATAACGCTAAGTAAGTGTTAGTCAGCCATATTCCTGCTGTAAGAGTAGAAGTCTGGTGAATGGGGCCTTTTTCTCAGATACTGATTGTTCTTCAGGTTCCCTCAGGTAAAACGTGGAAAATGAAGGATAATACAAACAAGTGCTACAGCTGGGCCTGAGCTGTTTTAAGAGGTTTGGAAGAGCTGGCAGGTACCAGAGGACAAACACAAGTCACTGATCATTGTTAGTGCTGTGGACGGAGCTGTGAGGCAAGTACAGCCCTCACACTGAAAACATCTGGATTTCTCAGATATTATTCATATACTAACTTTCTGGCTTGCTCTTCTATTTAGTTACAAAAGTCAGGCCATTTGATACCAAAGCTGTTGTCTCAGTGTCAAATATCAACCTCATGGCGGCACTAGAAGAAAAGTCTGGGAATCATGGTGGACCACCCGATCCCTAGAAACCATGTCACTAGCATGGCTAAAGCATTAAGATGAATGTCAGTTTGATGCCGCTCATGGCCACATAAATAAGACTTGAAAAGAACATGGCCTCATTTTAAAGATGTTTTTATGACAAAATATTCCATGTACCGATAAAGGTCTTAAAATGTATACATCAGCGTCCTGGTGTTGAAAGAATAGTATCACATGCGTATTTCTCACGTTCTCTCTTACTCTGAATCTGAGTGGTTTAGCTGACACAGTTGGCTGAGCTGCCTGTGTTTGTGTCCTGCTGTTTGCATGCACAGCCCTGGCAGGACTCATATCAGAGTTTCCAACAGGAGGCAGAGCGAGCAAGGCTCTCTCTCTGCTTGAATCACAACTCTCTAGGTTTTTAATCCCTTTTCCTGTCTGATTTCAATTCAAAACAGGCATGACAATCACACACCACCACAGTGACCTGGCTGCTAGCCTATTAGCAAAAATATGTTGTGCAAGGAAGATTATAGACAATCAATTAAAAAACGCACTGCTCAGTATAAGGCAAAGAGATTTTGTCTGTGTTCTTGTTCCTAGCATGATTATGAGGCATATAGCACTGAGATCCCTGCTAGTGTTCCCCTGGGCCAGAAGCTCTCATACCTGACTGAGCAGATTGAGATAAGAACCAGTTATCTTTGCCTCACAGCACTCCACATCCTAGAGGGAGATCACCTCTCTAAGTAGGGACTGTAGCTTGGGATTCAATCAAACCAGCATAGTACCATTCAGTTGTGTCTCTAACTTTCTTTTACAGTCACATTAAAAGCATGACTGCACTGAAATTGACATTAATTGTCAATAGAGTTTTGAAGCTCTGAGAGCATTAATCCTGTTTATACACACGATCTGCAGAGTTGCATTGAAATAGAAGCAGCTTCCTGTTTGAACTTATTATTTTAATCTGCCCTTGTTCAGGAGGTCAAAAGGTGCACAGTTACGGTGAAGCAGAGACGTGCAACAGAGAGCTGTGAAAGCAGGGAGGTTTCTCATTTTCAAAGTTGTGGCCAGCATGAACTGATAGCTTATTAGATCATACACAGCTATTCTGGAGTCATGAAATATTTAAGGTTTTTTTCATATGCAGAACTGAAACAAAAATATGTCATAAGGTTATCGATACTTTGCTTGCAATTATAGCAGAACGTCTTTTAGTCTATTTACAATTTGTAGTTATTTATTCATATTATTTTATGTCAGTATACATAAAGTTGTGTCTTTGCTATTTGCTATGTTTAACAAGCAATAATAATATTCATATTATAAAATGTATTATTCCCTAAGTTTAAGTGTAATAAGTGCCGCCCGTCTTTGAGTGTGTCCTTGTTGGCAAAGATCAAGAAAAAGTAAAAGAAAAAAATCTGACTACAGCACAGATCTCAAAAAATGTAATAACATTCCTTATGTATTTGTAAACATAAAAGTCATAAAACACATACAAATTAAATGAGACTGACGTCAAACCTTATGTACACCATACTGAAATTCCGAAACCCTTTATTTGGCCAGTCCTCTTTCTGGTTGCCTGATCATTTCATGTCTCTTTTGCCAGTTTTTGATCCATCCAGTACCTGAGGCAAAGATCTGGCTCTTTAGCTGCTAAATGCTCCACTGTGTCCTTCAACTGTATGTAAATTGTCTGTATCTGGCAGGTAATGTAGATGTGTTAGAGAAAAACCAAACCAAACCACAACCAGAATAAAACAAAAGGCTTTGTAGAGTTCTGTCCTAATTCTTTCAATAATAGTACTTATATGTCAAAGATAAAGATGTTGACTTTGCATATTTACGCTTTTCTGTTTGTTTGTTTGTTTGTTTGTTTGTTTGTTTGTTTGTTTGTTTGTTTGTTTGTTTGTTTGTTAATTTGCTTTTGACTCAGTCTTTGAGCAGACGGAGGATGAACTGGTGTAGGCCCTTTTTTAATACACTGGGATCTCCCAACATTTTTGTCAGTTTAGTTTGGCTCTAAACTCTGGGGGACAGAGCTCCACTTGGCACATTTTAAGAACAATATCTTGTTGGGTGACTACATTGTGTCTTGGTTCAAAAGCCATTCAAAGATATGCTGCTCTGTCCAGACAAATACTTCCTCTCTGCTCAGTATGGAGCTAAACTAGGACACTGCTTCATTATGCAGGGTCACACCAGAAAGGTAATGGATCAGATTCATCTTTGCTTTGACTGGCTTCAAGGGGGAAATTAAAATTACATTGCTGCAGTTTAAAGACATTTCTCTTAAACTAATTCATTTCTTCAGCTTATTGTTGTGTTTATTAATTGTTTGCATTTATTTATTTATGTTTATTTATTACATTTACATCACAAGTCTGATGCTTCATTACATTACACTCTAAGTACAACATTTTACATCTTACTCTTGAGGATTAACAATCTTCTTTTGTATTTAAGCAATATTTGTAAATGGAACCGAAGTCACCCAGAGTGCAGCTGGGATGTAGTATAAATTTGTGTATGTACACTGATGTTGTCTAATCGTAATGTAAGAAGTCTAGTGATACTTCTGTTGATTGTAATATAATTTCTATTCTCTGGCAACACATTGGCTGTGTATTGTCCTCAGACTCAACCTGCAATGACGCTCTCTATTCAGTGGGACACACTACATGCTGAATGGAGACTGAACCTGATTTCATTAGCACTGATCAAAGGGTTCACTGTGCATTTCATTGTCCAAGTGTGCTTTGACACAATGGTCACAAAGCATAATCTGCAGTTGCTGTGATAACAGTGCAACAGATTTGATCCACACAAAATGACAAGCTGTGTTTCCTAGGAAATAATGGAGGTGTTAAAGCATTACTGAACACAGATGATACTGAACTCAGTCCTTCTTTTGGACCGAGCTTATTCCTTAACTCATTTTAAAGGCTTTTGTTTGCATGTTTATGACTGAAATGGGTACAGCTCTCTAACACACGCTTAGAAATCTTCATTAATCTGTGTTCACAGCCAGCTGTGGTTGTCGCCACACCCAAATTGGTAAGAAGATATTGGGGAGGAAGATTTTGGGTCATCACTGTGAAATCAATTACACACTCTGCAGTTGCACTGTGACAACTCAGCTGCAAACCTGCGATTTATCAAATGCTGCCTGCTCTACATCAGTGGTGCTGCAGAACAAGTTGTATCTCTTCTCTGCTGCTGTGATCTTGACTATTACAATTCATAGTAGAATAATGGCAAAACTGGCACACAAGTTTTACTGTGGTACTGTTTGTAAGCTTCTTATGTGTGTGTTATATGTCAGCTAAAATATGCCTGTTTCTGTGTTTTACAGTGTCACTGTTGATACAGGCACAGATGTGCCCTAAATAAATATGTAAGTAGCCATGCTGAGTTCCTGCTCCTCCTGCTGCTCTCACTGATTTTATTGATCTAATTGCTCTTTTAAAGCTCGAATGCCTTAACTGAAATGTTCCCAGTGTAAAATACTCAGCAACAGAGGTTTCAGGGTTTTTGATTGTGAGCTGCTCAGTCTGTGATGATCTGATTCATATTCAAGTCCACTGTGTTGCACACAATGGCTTTCTGTTAAAGAAAATCTCAAGGTGCAACTGCTCTATTAAAAGATACTATGAATGACTGCGATACTGTAGTCTCATTTTTTGTAATATTTGTATATCTTTATAATCTAATATATCCATCATGCAAAGTTTATATTATTTCTCAGTGCTAGAACAAATGTTTGTTTGTATTATGGAGTAAAGTTCTTTCTCCCATTAACAAAATGCACATTTTATGTAAATGACAGCATGACCTGTGTTTTTGACAGCTGACCCCAAAAATAGCAGATACCACAGATTAACATTTGGTCAGTTACCTTCAGGTTTCACCTAACATTTGGTCAGCACAGAAGAGCAAATAATACAAATTTTACACAGACAGGAATGGGAACACCAACAGAAATAATGTGTATTTTTAGGGATGATTTATGTGATTCCCAAACAAGGACAGACCACTAGAGAGCAAAATCCATAAGGGACTGTGGATGGAACTGAATGGGGTCATCCACAAGAAAAAACAACTGGTGAATGTGCAGATATGGTAGAGTGCTTGTCCTTCTTTCTTGTACACTTTCCTTTCCTTTTAGACATAAGTAAAATTAGATGGCATCTTTCACTACATATTTATATTTTTTCAGTTTGAAATAGTTCAATTTCAAATTTTTAAAAATAAATCATTGCTTTATAGTTAATGTGATGAACTTGTTAGTTTTAAATTTAATTCCACTCTTCATTCTTCTTTTGCACTTTTTTGATCACTGCCAACACCTGGATGAAAACATTTAGCTTATTAGATGCTAAATGTTCTGCTAGATGCACCATCTATTTGCTATTTGAGTCTATCTGCCGGTGCTAACCAGGTGTGTTTTGAGATCACTTTTCTACTGAAAGCTGCTTGCTGTGGACAAAAAACAATGCTATGAGGTTGGTACGAGTGAATGAACAGTATATTTGCATGACAGTGAGCTGAATCTCACTTTAAAGCTCTGTGCAGCCAGTGGGAGCTGCAAATCCAGGTGGTAATTCTCTGTAGGTTTGTCACTACATATAACCCCCATTCACATTTTTTCAAATTCTCATTTGATGCACTTTTATCATAAAAATACACCTGATGGCGGATTGCACAATGACTTTTGTAGCTACTGCCAAACCAGGTTTTATACTGAGAATGTTTATGCTTTTAAGTAATAGTTTTAGTAATTGCAAGCTATCATTTCAGATTTTGAAGTTGGGGAGTGTAATAAAATAGCCTGTACTGAATTCGTATGTATGTCTACCTACCACAGCTGGAGGCTTTACTTTACTGGGACATCCTATTAGAGGAGAATTACAATAGTCCAGTCTAAAAGTAACAAATGCATGGACTAGTTTTTCAGCATCACTTTGAGACAGGATGCTTCTAATTTTAGAAATATTCCTCAGGTGGAAGTAGGCAGTTCTAGAGGTTTATTTTATATATGAGTTAAAGGAGATATCCTGGTCAAAGATAATGTCAAGATATGTCATCTAAAGTAACTATATGATTGGACATCATATCTCTGAGGTTTTTGGGCCCAAATAGAATAACCTTTGTCTTGTCTGAATTTAGTAGTAGAAAATTGCAGGACATTCAGACCTTTGTCTTTTAAACATTCTTGAAGTTTGACTAATTGATTTGTTTCATTTGGTTTAATGGGTAAATATAGCTGAATGTCATCTGCATAGCAATGAAAGTTTTCCTAATAATGCTGCCTAGGGGTCCAAGCACAGAACCCTGTGGAACTCCATAACTAACCCTTGTATGCATGAAAGACTCATCATTAACATGAACAAATTGAATCCTATGATGTTACTGTTGTTCTTGAAAGGGTGCATATGAGAAGCAGTTTAGCTGATTTATATAGCTTATAAACACAACAAAAATCACCTGGAGGCACTTTGCATAGCAAGCCACAAAAGAACAGCAAACAGCAAACTAAACACTGTGCAGGTTGGTAGGGCTAGAAATACACTGCACCCTGGAAACATACAGCTCTGAGGTCAGGGATACTTGATGGTACAGAGGAAGGGAAACACAGAGAAAGAAACACAACTATAATAGAAAGAAGACACTAAGGTAATGCAATGGTGGCATAAAAAGGGGCATAGAGAGGAGAGGAGAAGAGCTAAGTGTGTAAAGGGAGGTCCCCCTGCAGACAAAGTCTATAGAAATATAACTAAAAGATGGTTCAGAATCACCTGAACCAAATGTAACTAAAAGAGGAAAGTTCATAGCCTAGTTTTAAAAGGAGAGAGGGTTTCTGCAGGTTTAGAGTCTTAAAAAAATGTTATAAACTAATAAAATGCTGATCACTTCAAAGGGTGCTTCTCTTTTTGTTCCACAATCTGTAGGTAACAACACATTTTTACCATCATTTTTCCACTTTGACAACATGTCAAACTAATCTAGACTAAACCTGTACATCAATGATATCAACAGCAGCAGATTCAACACTGCTTAAAATACATTGTTTTCTTAGAGGAGTACTATTACTTTTGTACTTTATGTAACATTTAGATAATGTACTTTAGTGATTTTCTTTAGTGAAGGGACTTCTACTTGTAATGAAATGTTTTACTAGGTATTGAATGTGCGTAGTAGTTTGCACACCTCTGAGCTAAACTCAGACACTCAACCACAAGTGGACTTCCACCTGAGAGCAAAGTGTTCTACTGAGATAATATAGCACTGCACAGTCTTTTAGATATGATGGAGCTTGATCATCAAGTGCTTTGTATGGAAGGATTTAGTCAGAACTCTGGCTGCAGCATTTTGGATTAACTTGGTTAAGTGGCATGTCACACCAACTCACATGCTCATGCATGCAGGTGGCCAGAAAATAGGGATTCCTCAAAAGCTATGTTTGATTTGAACTTGAACCAGTAATCATCCATATAAGTAGACAACATCAGTGTTTTAGAAATAAAACAGATCAGTTTGAGGTTAGGCATTAAATTACATAATTAAGTTAATTTGAAAGAGCAAGTTTTACCTCATGTTTTCTTTGAGCCCCTCCCTTGACGTTGCAAACATAACAAATTATTCAGTCACTAACAACCTAATTTTTTTATTTTCTTCAATCAATGTTAAAAGGCACAGAGAAAAACTATATACTGGTAAGCTTTCATACAGTAAATATGTCAAGTAAATGAATACCAGGACACTATGCAATACATAACAATAAACACTGTGTTTCTGACATTTAGAGATATGATTAACATTTATGAGAACATTTAAAAACAAGATAGGGGAGTGGATTTGAGGTCTTTAAGACACACTGCCTTTGCTGTTGAAGACTCATTGTTAGTAGAATATTGACTCAATCAATGTGATCAGCCAGGTGTGTGGAGAAGCTCAGCAAGGCAGAGGGAAAGGGTTTATAAATAAACCAAAAAAAAAAAAAGGACGGAGCTGTCAGTGACCCTTGAGATGTGGCTTTGGAAGGGATGGAAAGGCAGACGTTTATCGTGAAGAAACTAATAAAGCACTGTCTGTCAGCTGGGAGGTGAGTCAGCCCAGAGGAGCATTGTTAGACAGAAGCAGAGCTCTGATCATTTCCCTGGGTGGAGATGACCATGCATCCAGCTGAGACCACCAAGAAACAGAGAGCGTGCAGACTCACCATACCATCTATTCCTGCAAACAGCAGCTCTGTGGCATGCATGCTCTAACACAATAAAACAATACGGTGATCCGATACAAAAAAAATCTATGTTTTTAAACTTTTTTTGTTAGGTAATTACATATTAAGTTGTGAAAGCTTCCACTACACATCATAACAGGAAAAATGGCCAATGTTATCTGTTTAAATTCCTTTTCTCAAAGGAATAGTTCAACCTTTTGGGGGATTATAAAATTTTCAATTTGTTTTCTTGACAAGGATTAAATGTCAAGAAACTAAGCTAATGAGCTTTAATCTTAAACATGATTATGGGAGTGTTATTAATCTGCTCTTTTAACTCTAAAAAAACTGTTCCCCACAAATCACTATTTCTTTAATATTTCTTTGCAAATGCAATAGACACAAGCCATCACTGCTGCTTTGTTTCATGTTGTGTTCATGTTTTAAGGGTTACAGTGTTACTGCTTGGATTGATGATGTGAGCTTATCTCTAATGGGGTCAGCCACAAACATTTTCCCTACATGATCTGCACTGTGCATTATCTCATTCAGTGATTGAAGAATACTTCTTCTACTACTCTATCCTTCTGCCATTTTGTTCTCTGCTTAATGGTTTCATAATATACCTCTTTTGGAGGTTAAAAAAACTGGTCCTTTGCATCCCCAAAACGTGTCTGTAAATTTTCATGCTGAAACATAGTGCAGATCCTCCCCTCCTGTTTGCTGAAGGAGGGAGACCTTATGTGGGGCCACATTGAAGTCATAACGACAGGGTACAAATGCCATCTACAAACTGCCATGCAGACCAAAAACACAGTGTATGGATGTGGATGGGGATCTTTTAAGGTTTAAGATGGTTTGTGAATCATTTTTATCTTTACTAGGATTAGTCTTAACTTTCAGGGGAAATTCTTAGAGAACATCATAATTCTAAGAAATTTCTTAGAAGTTCATCACTATGAGCAACGTTTAGGCTTAGGAAACTTCGTGAATATGACCCCTGGCCTCTAGCTTTATGCAGAGACAGTTAAGTGTCTCAACTGAATTGTATAATGGCTTAAGATCATCTAGTTGGGTGTGTTTTATGTTGGGTGTTTTTTTTTGTTAGATATCTTAGATATCTCTAACTTAGAGAACTACTTACCTGCAAGTCCACGAGGTGTTTGCTTTTGGGTCTGAGCCTATATTGTGACAACAAGATGAATGGCTTTATAATTATTACATGTATTACACACACTATAGTGATAGCTTTAAGTCTGTGCTGCGTTTTCAGTGCAAAACCCCATGCTACTGCACATATCAGCTACAAAAATGAAACAGCTTTATTGAGGATATAAGATTCTACACAGAGTTTACAGTGCTGTTGTGTTTGTGTGAAGAAGGAGGAGGTGGTATCATGCAGGTCTGGGTATTCACATTAGAAGTAAAGTTGAACAAGTTTCTTTCTTTATAAGCTGTATCAGTCCTGATTTATTGAAAGAAATGTATCATGTCTTTTAGATGTGACAGAAGATGCTGGGATCTGCGCTGTTTTTATTTATAGGCTGGTTAATGTTTGAATAGAGGGAGGTGGTGATCCAGTCTTCTGCTGACACTCTTCCCACAGAGCTGCTTCACACCCAAATATGACATCAAATGATGAGACTCTTGTTGTTACAGACTTACAGCTGTCATCATTCAAATCGCCTTGTTTTTGAGCTAAACTACACAGATTCAGACATTGAATCACCCTGCACAGGGACGGCACTTGCTGTGAATATGAAGACTTATCGCTCTGATAAAAAATTCAGCTAAACTGATTAGGTGACATACAGTATATAAATGGTGACATAATATAATTTCTGGTTAACATGTATTGTACTGCTGTTTTGAATTTTTTCATAATTTCAACCTAGAACATAGAGCATACACTGTCTTTCTAAACTTTGGAAATGGTGTTATGTAGAAACGGTGTTGTTTAAAAAAAAACGTATATAATATATTCCAATATATATAATATTATACCATTAAACTGATCATAAATACAGTGTAGGCATTGTTAATGAGGTATATGACTATCATACATGGAAATGGAATCTTTTTCAGGGAAGGGCTTGTATTTTCAAATTTAGGACAATGTCACACCTCGAAACACAGAATACTACAAAGAAAAACCCAGAACTGTTAAACCGTTAGAATTTTATATCAAGAATGGGACAACATTCATCTTCCAGGTGACAGTTTTCAAACGTTTACAGACTGTTGTTAAAAAAAGAGGTGATGCTACACTGTGGTAAACATGGTTGTATCCCCACTTTTTAGAGGCATGTTCCTGCCATTGATTTCAAAAATGACTTTTGATGCATGTGGATAAAGGGGTTTATAATATAGATTTATGAAATTTGTAAATTATTGTATTTTGTTTTTATGAATATTTTACACATACATTTTTGGAATTGAGGTATGAGTACGGTTTTTACACAGCAGCATTGTCCAGTTTCATTCCAACTAATTAAAAATAGCACAATTTTACAAAAAATGTTTATTTATCAGTAACAAAATACACCCTTGCTTCATTCATTAAAACTCTACAGTCTCACTTGGTCTGGTTATGACCCTGTTCGCTGACTTTATGCCTTTTGTCTACTTGTTATAATGTCACATCATGTTCTAGCATTTAGCATTACCCTGTTCCTGTCCCTTATGTCCACTGTCACATAGTCTTACTTTGAATAGACGAGTTGCAATTTGCTCATTGTAAGTGACATACACTGTTGTAACCCTAGCGAAAACAGTGACACTTGTGTGATGTTTCTGTGTTGAAACATTGTGTTACAGCTTGAAAAGGCATTTCAGAATGTGCCATTTAAGAAAATTCAGCATTGTGATGGTCTTACACTATTTGTTCACTTGTTCTTTGTATGTCGTGCAGTTGAAAAGGTCGATTGATTCATGCCTTTGGTTTGTGAAAAGGCCAATAAGCTGAATATCAAAGACCAGGTATTCTGGGAGGGGGACTCTCTGGCCCCTGAACCTCACTTAAACAGTTCAATAAAACCCAATGAAGTCGAGGCTTTTAAAGAATCCAGATAGCCAATGGGAGCATAAGCTGAAATTGATTTTTAATGTCTTTCTTTTATTCTATATGTGGCGTGTTTTGAGGTGTCAATTCCTTTCCTTTCCTTGTTATATTTTGTGGTCAGTGGCAAACAGTTATGTGAGAACATCTGGCAAAATATTCTCATGTATGACAGCGCAGAGTTTTATCATATTTCTGGCATGTACGGGCATAAAGACATCACAGCATACTGCTCACCTCAGAGTGGGGAAAATGCAAATCCACTGTCAGAGAGCAGGACCACCTGGGACTACTAAATCACTATTTGTCAGAGGGACATAACTTTAATGAGCTATAGTTAACATTCAGTTACCTGAGATTTCAATAATGATTCAACTGAATTAATTCACGGGTTCATTTCTGGTCTCATGAGTCTTGTTCTCATTACTTGCATGAGATGTATACAAAGGAAAGGCATCATGACATCATGTGACTTTTTTTAAACCGTAGTCGTAGTGAAGTGCAGCCCTGCGGTCTGCTCTACTGTGACATAGATGCCTCCTATGAGTAAGACTCTGACGTAGGAGCTCACAGCAATTAGTGTCAGCGGTTGCTTCGCTGCGTGTCAAGCCATAGTAACTGCTGGGCTCCATACCAAGCACATGGATACAAACCAGTCCCAACAGGCACAGTGCAGCTCGGTGAAAATTAATTGCTGGACTCCTTCCACTGGTGTCCTGAAACCACCTTGGGATTGTTTCAGTGGGATGTGTCATTCAGTTTGTCCCTCATGGTTGGCTGGTGTGTGGATGATGCAGGTCTGAAAAGGCTGGTTGTGTGGCACAGCGTCTGAGGCAGTAGATTCCTGGGTAAACACTTAGCATGACAACAGATGGTGGTGGTGAGCTCCAAGCATCAGTGGGTGGTCTCCTCTTAGCTTAAGATGATAGCGACGTGTGACCCACTCAGTTTAAGGTGATCTTCATTTCTCCCCTCTTTTCCTCCTTCATGTGCAGGCCATTTTTCATCTCCTAAATATCCTGGACATAATCATACCTCATTAACCGTTTGCTATGTTGACCCATGTGGAGCTGCTATCCATTCAAGATGACATAATGTGTCACAATGTGGTTAGGGCTGATTTAAAAACTGTTTCAAAATAATTTAGCAGCATATATATTAATAGTACGCAGTCGTGATGTCATAACATTATGTCCAAATGTATGGTGATATGCAGTGCCCTTTCTGCTTCACAGATATGCACACCAGCCCTTCTTCCTTCGCCTTTTCTTTTTATTGTGTCGTCATGGAGATGGGTTTCATCTTTGTGTCTAATTAAAGAGAGGGCTTTAGATGTATTGACTATCTCAGATCACAGAATACCTCTCTTCCTATACCTTCCTCCCCATGCTGTCATCAAACAGTCAGTCTTTAAGGAGGAACATGCACATGCAGTGGCAAACAACATGCAGAATACACGTGAACAGTAACAGACGGCATCAGCAAACAGTACCAGTTGTCACGTACTGTTATTTAAATTAACTGTTATTATTGCTGATTTGCTGATCATCCTTCCATCTGTGATCAACTCTTTTTGCAAATAAACTCAGTGTGACCTTTGCTGACAGACGCTGGTGTCAGTAAACAAGTTTGTTTATAGAAATACACATCTCTGGAAATGTGAAAATCACAAATATATCCCAGAGTGTGTCACCAATCAAAAATCAAGTTCTTAATTAAAGCACACCGTTTCCATAGTTACCAGGAGAATAAGAAAGAGTGCGCCAAAGCTTGCGGGTTTCAGCATGGCTTTTCACGTCATGTTTTCCCTGGCTCCTATTACAGGAAACATTATGAAACACTATTTACCTTTACCATCGACTTTTAGCATTAGGTAGAAGTTTATCAGACTGCTATTTCCATGAAAACAAATAACAAAAATATCAACATGTAATAAACGTTAAGCATGATTAGATCCTGTCATGCTGGTTATTTTCAAAAGCAATGGTCTGTTATAAAAATAAACCATGGTCAAGGCATAAAAACTTAAATGACATTAAAACTAGAGTACACTGTCTTCAGAAAACAGAATGGATATTTTTTTTGCAAGATGCTGCAGTAAAATATTTGATGTAACTTGTGTGTGTGTTGAAGAGTTAATCATGACACCAAGTGCCCATCACTATGACACAACCCATAGCTGTGTGTCCTATTGCAGTGTCTACTATAATAATATACGTGGTGAATAATATGGAACAGTCGTGAAGCAAAAATTATTTGAGTTTCGAGTTAGATTTGAGTTAAAATTAGCTAAATTTAAACCTTTATTTTGAAAGTTTGCTTTATTCGGCCTTGACATTCTCCTTTGCTAAAGGCCTCCTAATAACAAAACAAGTATGTATATTTAAGGCTGCTTGCATTGGTGACCTACATGGTCACTTTTTAAGGAAGGACATTCTAAACTAAACAGCCCAGTGTGTCATAAGACACAAAGACTCTTGGTTAAAGATGAGAGAACTGCACCAGATATTATTATGCAAATATAAACACAGTCATAAACAGTCATGAAATAAATAATGGCTTCATAATAGCAGTGGATCCAAAAGACTTCAAAGGAGCATCATTGTTTTGTGTCACCATGTTATTACTTTAAATATAGTGAGACATATTTGTTTGCCCTATTAGAAGGTGTATTACACTTTAATCTTTGCAGCGCACTTATTCACAAGAGTAATATTGCACCTAATCATTTGAAAAATAGTTCCCTGATAGTTTGTTTTCCCAACATGTTATGTGTATAATATCCCACTAGCCTGATTGTAAATAGGACCTGTTCTTAGAACATTCAACAGGGACTGTCTTGCCCATCAAGGTGTTACAGATTTCACAAACAAATGTGTACACATGTAGGACAAAGCTAAAGGATCTTTTTTTTGACAGGTAAGAGCTTGAAGCACAGGTTTATAATTCCTGCTTCTATAATATCAGCCCAAGGTTCAGCTTCAAGTGATACATGCTGACTTAAGATATTCAACATGGTTTATGGTCACTGGAACAAATTTGATGACATTTCCTACTCGTGTCATTTCAGGAGCTTTGGGTGTATCACTGTTGTGTTCTGTGTGTACAACATCCACTACTCCTGTATCTGGTGACGAGCAAGCCGCTCTACAAATATAGTGGAACAATACCCTCTTGTGACGACTGATGCAGCTGCACTTTCTGTAATCCAGATCTTATCATAGCGAGCTCTTGCTGCTCACAAATTATATTTTGTGTTAGTTCAAGTACTTTTCCTTTAATTCATTTAATATTTGCACAGTTACATTTCACATTTAGAAACATAATCCTAAAACTTTTTTAAAAAATTGTTCAATTAATAAAAATATGTTGTAAAAGGTGTTTCAGGAAACACTACTAAGTGATAATGATTTTTAATGGCAAGCTAAATAAATATTTGTCTTCAATACAAAGCTCAAATAGTAACATAACAAAAATGAGTCATTCTTTAACACAAAGTGATTCTCTGATGACTGAAGGGTTTATGCCTATTTTCTGTGACACACAAATGTATTCACATTATACAAATGTTTAATTGTTACAGTCAGACCATATGAAGCCACATTAGTAGTCAAATTTTACCTTTTATGTCAATTTACAAGTACACAACATACAATCGAATTTAAATCAGCAAATATTCAGTGAAGTTTTCTTTTAAAAGCAGCAACTACTTAATTCACACAATGTGTTTTAAATCCAGACTTTGTCCTGGCCTGGGGGCTGCAGGGATCATATAAGAGTGTAAACACTGGCCAGCTTCTCACTGCTATAGCTATTTCTTGATAACATTTATGTTAATCTGAAACATGTTTTATTGATTTATTTCATAATCTTGAACTTAATGCTACTGGTGTATGTGCACATAGCAGATGTAAATCAAATCTCAGTTTGCGCTCCACATGATTATGTCAAATCTGATAAACTGGGATGTTTGATGCTATGGCACCACACACAGTAGTATAGCTTTTCGTGAGTTCTGATGGCATTATTATTTTCAAGCTGAAATAAAAGTTTTGTGCATTTTTTCTTGGAGAAAATTACAGCATAAATAGTTAGTAGTTTTACAAATATTAAAAAACAATCAGCTGAACAAAGATAAAAACATATGCTATTAAAACAGAATTAAACAATTTCTCTCTGTGATTAATAATTTTCAATCTAACACTGTATATGCCAATTTTTTACTTGGACTTTGACAAGCCTTTATAAGGTTTTCAATTTAAACATTGATAAACAGTATTAATGATATGAGCATAAAACAAAGGCAGACTATGTGGCCAAATGAACATTACAATTTTCGAAGGTTAAGACTTGTTTGATCACTAGTTTAATAAGTTGACAGCATATTGTGTCCAGTTATCAGTGATGGAAAGTGTCAGACACATACCCTTATCAGTTCTCCGTCCAACAGACATTTGATAGATAGCTGGTCTGGAAAAGTGATAAGGAGATGTGCTTGACAACATTATAGCCTGAACAACATTTTGTAATAAAATAATATGGGGCGAAAAAAAATAAACATAACATACACAAACAATAAGGCAAAAGCAGCACCCATAACCTCACCTGCTGCAAACGTCCTAAAAAAATTAAACATACAATTTAAAAAGTCTCACATCGTCTTTATATCATGACCCAAAACATTTATGAAAAGTATTTGTCCAAAATTTAATGTTGGTAAATACAAATATCCCCAGAAGGGGCTGATCACTGCATCAGTTCAGCATCAAAAGAAAAATTGCAGCTGCAGCCTTTGTCCACTCACGTTAGCACAGCTCCATGTCCAACCAGCGCTCATCCGCATCCAACAGGCAAAGTAAGTTTGAGGACACGTCCTGTGAGCAGTTTTATGCCGCTCTGGCCCCACCTCATCCCCAGTGCTGCCCTGTCCCATACTGGTTGAACACAAATGCTCAGATCATCTTTTCACTCTGTCGCCTGTTTTCTTAGTCATTGTTGTACAAAGGGAATGACTGTCCCAGCACTGGATGCCAACAGTTGT
Source organism: Helostoma temminkii (assembly GCA_900302695.1). NCBI lineage: Eukaryota > Metazoa > Chordata > Actinopteri > Anabantiformes > Helostomatidae > Helostoma > Helostoma temminkii. The sequence goes on along the minus strand of OMLM01003306.1, from coordinate 29,352 downwards.
GACTTTTTTACAAATTACTTTTCAAATAGTATTAGAAAAATGCTCTGAAGATCGGGGACATGGATAAAACAAAAACACATCATGTTTTTATTGAAAATATTTTTAAAAGTTACAATGGGATATTTACAACATTTTAAAGAACAGTCCATTAAGAGACAACCATAAAATATGACTAAAAATATTGTTTTTATGAACAAGTTAAAGTCTCTTATTTTTTATCACATTAACACCTACTGTACATTACTGTATGTGTATGTAACATGCTAAATATTCTATTTACAAATCTGTAACTCATTCATCCTGGTCTGTCAGTGTCTTAATATTATCATTGTTGACTAACTACTGAATGGAATAGAGTTAGATTTTTCCAGATCTTTACTGTAACTTTAAATCCAAACGGCTATACATCCTAATAAAGCATTGAACAATAAATTGATGTGCATCATCAGTGACTTTATTTTAGACAACAGAATAAATTATGAATAGTTATGTCCTGTCTTTAAAATTGAGTACATATTTCAGAAAGTACTCCACCTTTCATTGTAACACAGTCATTGCAGTCAGCATTAATAATGATGAACAAACAAATACATGGCATGATCCGACCCCTTCTGCCTGTTATCTATAGTCACTCCTGGGCATGCAGTTGGCAGAGGAAGGATAGCAGACTTCTCTGTGTACTTTAGTGGTGGTTATCTCTGCCTAGTTCTTCCCCTCAGTGTGAAAAGACCTGTGCAAATTAACCATGGCTGGCTCGCTTTCTGATCCAGTTCCGGATTTCTTCTCCACACCAGCCGCCAAAAGCAGTCACACGGATGAGGAGAGATCTGCCAAGCATCTCTTCTGCAGTGCTCTGCTCTCCTCTGGGATTAGTCGCACTGCATTCCCACCGTCAGCAGCACCGGGGCCATCATACACACACAAACACACACACAATTCTGTGTAGGCAGGGGCAGGGTCGTCTATGCAAACAAACACACTCATACATTCCTTTAGTTTTTCTTCTCTGTCCTTCTGTCTCCCATAGATTCACACCAGTCTGTTTTTATCTCTTCTGTTCTCCTCTAACTCTGAAGCTTTATCTGTCTTTCGCACACACACACACACACACACACACACAGTCAGTTCACAGTAATTTACTTTTGTAGTTTAACTTTGTACATAGTTTACTGAGAAATGCTCTTGCACCCATAGACAGAGTGATGCTGTAGACTGACACTGACAAGTTTGTAAAGGTTGTGGTGTTGTTGTGACCTCCATTGTACACACCCTGGGGGGGATCCGATTATATAAACAAGAGGTCAGCGCACACATCAGCAGGTAATGCTTGAAGGCTGCAGCTTGACATTGCAATGAAATCAAATTTTGTTAGCCCGACCACTACTGAATTTAAAACTGTGTAAGAACTGCATTCATTTGTATCATACATTGTACACAATATGGCATACTTTAAAAGCAAATGGCACAATAATCCTGTTTCAGACCACA